>ML313553.1:0-20123 GCA_005239505.1 Nicotiana paniculata
CAATAATGTACTGGTATCTAATAACCTCCCGACTGTCACGACCCGGAATCCCCGCCATCGGAATCGTGATGGCGGCTAACATTTCACCTGTAAGGCAAGCCAATGTTAGAATAGTTTTTAGCTATTTTTAACCAAATAGATTAACTGATACAAATTACACTGAAATAAAACTGAGATAAAGTGAGAAAAGTCATAACAACTGCAATATGCAGATACAACCCCNTCTTCTGACCGCCGCTAAGACCGACTCCATAACTGCACAAGAAGTGCAGAGTGTAGTATGAGTACAACTGACCCCATGTAATCTGTAAGTGTCCAGCCTAACCGCGAGGAAACAGACGTGCACCTGGGCAGGTGATCGCGCATATGGCCGCGCACATTGGTTAGAGTTCTGTTTATCATGCAGTGCGCGGTCCCGTACCTGGGTGGTTTCTTGCGCAGTTCTTCGTTTCACTTGTTGAGTGCACTATTATCTGTTGATCCTCGAACACAATCCCAACTTACTCCATGGGATTTTACTCAGACATCAAAGCTCCATAAAAGCTTGAATTATCTCCCTAACGTCATTGTAATTCGAAATCACTCATGCGAAGCATAAAACACACACTCAGTGCAACTTAATACCATTTAAAGCTCGAGCACTAGTAAATGCAGCGAATTAAAGTGCTATTAGTGGCCAAAAATACACAATTATATCCTACCATCAACACCTCACACTTAAACCATTGCTCGTCCCCGAACAATCAAACAACACTTCACCTAAATACGCTCTTTTTCAACAACACACAAGACTCATCATACTTAGACTCCTTAGAACAGATTAAGTACAATACTGTAACATCGTAACCTCAAATTTTGACTCAACAGCACCACATATTATCTATAACCTGCTCACTTAATCTAACATAAAGGTAAAGAATTACCTTTCCTTCATGAATCAAGTTCCTTCACACAACAATAGAGAGTAGTTCCACACGCCATAAAAGCTAAGAAAAATTAGGAACTCAAGATATAAAGAATTTACTCAATGTCATAAACAACGTCCATATTCCACAAAAGATGAACCATAGGATTTCCCGTAGTGTACGAATCTACAAATTGAGTTCATTCAGTCAAGGATCAGGTAAGACTTTAATTTGTTGTAATGTAGGCTGCGAAACAGGTAGGATATGTTTCGATATAAGAGTGACTACACCTCCCTAAGAACTTTAATACATATACTTAACCACTCAACTCCACATTATGTCAAACCATACTCCACCTTCACATCAATTCACATTAACTCTCAACTTCTTTAAGCACAAATACATCCAGAGTCACCATTTACAAATGAACAATTTTCACAATCATACAATTAATCAATTTTTTCTTATTTTTTTCTTACTTCAAGTGGATCTTATTCTTCAAAATCAGTGCACCTTTTTCCTTGTTTCATTAGTTCCACTAAAAAGCCAACTCAACTGCCCACACTTCAACTTTTACAAAGTTCATAATAATTTCAAGTGCTCACGAGAGGTACAGTGTTCAAATAAATGGGTAAACTTGTAATGTAGTTGCCAAACAAACATGATTACAAGCTCAACGGGGTTAACTACGATACATAACAATTTGGTGGGTAAAATATATAGCTAGCTCAACAAAGAAATGCCTATATCACTTCCAAGACTGAACAAAACTATTATTTCGCTTTGCAAACACATGGGGAAAGTTCTAGACATCAAATGCAATGCACAGAATACTCAAATCTCTCACACACATGGCACATAACTCACTCAGTATCAGACTCATCAAGACACTCTAGTCCAACCAGTTAAGCAAAGTTAAACTTATACAAATTAAGTCACTTGTATAAGAGTCAAAAACTGAGCCTAAGAATCACAACCAAGGAACTCACTATTCTAAAAGCATGATAAAGTCATGAGATATTGCTTTCATTTCAAAGCACAGCTCAAGGTTTTCCTACTCCTAAAACAAAAATCTAACTACACCCGATTCAAATCAAAATCCCTGTTTATCTATAACTATTGCAGCTAACAACTACAAAGCGGAAAACTATATGCATGTACATACAATACACACATATCCCCACCCCAAACTTTAAATGGTGTAATGTCCCTATGTCACACAAAGAAAAATTCAAAGGTGAAGAAAACTCCCCTGATCAAGTCAGTCCGTGTCGGGGACAGTGCCGAGGTCTAGGTGACAGGCCTGGCCATGTGCACACAGCTATGCCATGACCTTCCTCTAAGATTTGGAATTTTGTGTAGCAAGGGCGTAAACTCAATCTCCCAAGTCTGTGACTAAGGTACGCATCCCTGCCATCTCCTGCTCTAGTGCTCTCATTCTTGTTTCCCATCTGCCACCTGAGGTTCCCCAACAGCCTGCTCGCGAAGTGGAGAAACAGGGACCTGCTCATCTTGCACCTCATTTCCCGTTTTGGGGGCATAAGAATCCTCGATATTTGCCTCAGCAGGCCTAGCAGGGTCTTTCACAATTACCAATTTATTGGCCCAAAATTTTTGTTCACGCTTGACCTTTCCATCCATGTCCCGGTTTTCCTGTACTTGTGCCCCACAGCATAACCGAATGACCAATGATGGGAAAAAACAACCTATACCCCTGCATAGGAAAGCGAATGAACATCTCGTCCTTCATAAACTTAGCCACATCAAAATTGTGACCGTTGACAAAGCACCAGATCAGTGTGGTGAGGGGACCATTCACCTCAGTGGTGTTTCCGGAAGGCAACAGGCGGTTATTTATAATGTGGAGCCAGCATTTCCCTTCAAAAGTAAGCGAAGCCGAATGAAATTTTTGCTCCCTGATTATCCATACTACCTATTTGCTAGGTACACAAAAATGGTTCTAAAGAACAGTGGCCACATGGTTTGTGCTCTCCTGTACGTGTCATAATGGTCTTCTACTTCAGGATCTTCCCCAAACACTGGAAAATGGTTGGATCTTCTAATGGCCTCTTTGGAGATGTCCACATTCTTCTTTCGAACTGTGCAGACATGGTTTTCATGTTCCGGGCAGGTCGCATAAAACTATGGAACAACCCTTAAGTTGTCTTTATCAGATTCTTCAAAAATTATCCCCAAACCGCGTCTCACCAATTCGTGTTACACATTGGTATAGTCATTCTGGAAGGACCTCAAATTAATTCCCCTCTTCAATATGGGCTTTTGCTTGCCTTATTTTGTAATCGTTCCTAGGCTTCCAGGGATAAGATTTGTTATGATCATACGGGCGAGCAGAAGCAGAAGCTCACGATCGGGATGAGCAAGTGTGACCACTTGAGGAGGCACCAGTGGTATTTCATTTCTATGATGGCGCCATAATACCTGTAACAAACACCAAATATCAGCTAACAAAGCAATTGGTGAACAAAGAGAGGCTACTCAGACTTCACCCTCAAACTTGGCCACAAAATTACATCCTCGATCACTTTGTGGCATTTATACAAACATTTAATATTGACTACACTTCCTAACCCCACCACAAAACAATATTATCCCCTATTAGACTAAGGATACACCAATGTCACACGTAGCCCATCCATGGTGAAATTCAGCTTCCAACCCACAAGAAAATAAGAGGAAAAAGAAGACGCAAACAAAAATCTACTAAAGCACAAGAAAAATAAAATAAAATAAATTAAAAAAAGAGAGAGAAAGCATCTCACTTACCTGAGGGAAAACTTGTGAGGATGTGGTAAGGGGAGAAGAGGAACGATGGCACTGGCGTGGTATTGTATTGTCTTCTTAAGAGAGGATTTGACAGAAGGGGATGGGTTAGGGTTGTTTAGTATAGGGGATAGAAAATAGGGATTTTAGATTTGGGGGTTGTAAGAAGGGGAGGTCCGAAATTAAAAAGAAAAAGGGAAAAACTCACCTGATGCGNGTAGCCCATCCATGGTGAAATTCAGCTTCCAACCCACAAGAAAATAAGAGGAAAAAGAAGACGCAAACAAAAATCTACTAAAGCACAAGAAAAATAAAATAAAATAAATTTAAAAAAGAGAGAGAAATCATCTCACTTACCTGAGGGAAAACTTGTGAGGATGTGGTAAGGGGAGAAGAGGAACGGTGGCACTGGCTTGGTATTGTATTGTCTTCTTAAGAGAGGATTTGACAGAAGGGGGTGGGTTAGGGTTGTTTAGTATAGGGGATAGAAAATAGGGATTTTAGAATGGGGGGTTGTAAGAAGGGGAGGTCCGAAATTAAAAAGAAAAAGGGAAAAACTCACCTGATGGGTGATCGGTTCGCCTCGTGCATGACCGCGAAAGTGAGGCAGAACAGGGATAAAAATGCGCGACTAGTGCGTGGTCAATGTGCGGCCATGCACATCCTGCCTCAATTGTCGTGTCTTTTTTCCCCACCAATGCGCGACGTCACCCCCAGGAGCGAGGTCGCGCATATTTACTTTTAAGAAGGCCATTTTTTAAACCCACTTCCTACCTTTGGCAACATGTACCTTCCTTAACCTACTATATCATAATATACATTAATTTCTATGTATTCTATGCTATGAACAAAAATGAAACAAAAAAATCTAACAAGTAGAATGGTTAGAGGTAGTTTTGAGTTATAGTCGTTAGATTGACTCAACCAGGCATCCTCAATTGCTTTTGATGCTCGAGGATTGCTGCACAAATCCTCCACGAAGATACATTTTTAGTCTGTTTCCATTCACTTTGAAACTTTCTGTCTCATCCTGGTCTCGATCTCAATTTCCCCATATGGTGATACATGTTTCACCACATATGGTCCCGTCCATCTTGACTTGAATTTTTCGGGGAATAATACGAGTCTGCATTATGCAGTAAGACTCTGTCCCCTTCATCAAACTCTTTTGGCTTAATCCGACGATCATGCCACCTTTTAGTATTTTCCTTGAAAATCTGCGCATTTTCATATACGTCCAGTCCAAACTCCTCCAATTCATTCATCTGGGCCAACCTGTGATCACCTGCAAGACTAAGATCAAGATTAAGCATCTTAATTGCCATATAAGCCTTATGTTCTATCTCAACAGGTAGGTGACACGAGTTTCCCTACACTAATTTGAATGGCGAAGTCCCTATGGTTGTTTTGAACGCAGTTCTATATGCCTATAAAGCTTCATCCAACTTTACATACCAATCCTTACAAGAAGAACTAATCGTCTCAAGAATTCATTTAAGTTCCCGGTTGGCCACTTCATTCTGCCCACTAGTTTGGCTTGATGTGGGGTTGCTGTTTTGTGTGTAACCCCATACTTGGACATCAATGCAATAAACTGCTTGTTCACAAAGTGTCACCCATTGTCACTCATATTCACTTGAGGTGTCCTAAAGCGGGTAAAGTGACACGACCTAATTTTTCCTCCGTTACGGTCTCCTGATGGCACCTAGTCTTAGGGACTAGTAAGCCTAACACTTATTTAATAACAATAATAATAATAAAGGAAACCTAACCGTCTCGATATAGAAATCTTTACAGAATTTATAATTTTCCCAAAACTGGTAGTACAAGTCATATGCTCTACAAAGTTTACTATAACATCTAAATACAACTATTTGGAAATAAGTAAAAACAACGTAAATACAAAATAGGAAGGTGACTCCGAAGCCTGCAAATGCAGCAACACGTTTACCTTGAGTCTCCTCAGCAAGGACCTGCACAACTACTAACGACTAATACTTGGATTTGCACAAAAATGTGCAGAACTGTAGTATGAGCACACCACAGTGGTGCCCAGTAAGTATCAAGACTAACCTCAGTGAAATAGTGACGAGGACTGGTCAAGACACTCAATGGTCTAATAAACTGAACAAGCATAAGTATAGAAATGACATAACATGGAAGCTAACTAATGGTTACACGATATGGCTAACAACATAGCAACTACAATAATAAAGGAAAGACAGAAAAAGTAATAGCGAAAACCATAATAAGACACAGAAGGATGGACGGGAACACAACCCAATTCCGTAAATCACAATACAATAAGGAAAATAGTAACTCAGCACTGCAATAATTTCCACATCAGGCCTTAGCCAACAACCCCAATAAATCAGTCAAATCCTTCAAGTGTAAACTTTCACCCATAAGTTCTGTATTGGAAGCTTTAAGAATAAAATCCTTTCCAATGGGAAACTCTTTTGAAATATACTTCCTTCCAATATAAAATTTTTAATAAATATTTCAAACATAATTCTTTCAAGATAATTACTTTCCAAATATGAACTTTCCAAATAAATGTCCTTCGAACACATTTTCATTCAAGATAAATGCTTTTCAAATAAATGTCTTTCAAACATAATTTGTTTCAAGATAAATGTTTTTCAAATATACTTTTCAAATAAATTTCTTTCAAGTATAGGTTACCCTGTGACACCTAAGCATAGAGGATTAACAGCTATGAACACAGATATATCAACAGGTGAATCTACTGGGATCCCGTCCCATAGTCCCGAATTTATTATGCAGCACATGAGATCTCTCGGAATACGTTTGCAGTCCCAAAATAAATATGCAATGTTGCGGGATCTCCCGGAATACGTCTGTAGTCCAGAAATAAATATGCAGTGCTGGGGGATCTCTGAAATATTCCCGTAGTCCAAAAATAAATATGCAGTATAGGGGGATCTCCCGGAATACGTCCGTAGTCCCAATTTAAATAGGCAGTACAGGGGGATCTCCCGGAATACGTCCGTAGTCCCAATTTAAATATGCAGCGCAACCGAAAAAGACAACAATTATAGCACGGTAGAAAAACCCATATATCACCACAACAAGTACAAAGCAACAATGACAATAATACAAAGTACGACGAGTAAATCAATACAAGAACTTCAAATCACAAAGGAATAGTAGAATCCCTACCACCTGACATTGTGCCCTGATGTAACTGCTCAAACTCCGCGCGCCATGCACCCTGAAGGGACTGAGGTACAAACTTTCTCAAAAATATCGCTGAAAACTGAACCCTTGCAAGTGAAGCTACATCGACTAGGCTACCCATCTCATATGTCTGCCACCACTTATAAACCGCTCCCTCAAGCTGCAACATAGTAAAAGTAAACCCCACTCGTCTTGACCGTGCCCATAGTGCGGAGGATGCTATGGCACTCCCCCAGAAAACCCTGCGCACTCTCTGAAGCCAAACTGCTGAACGTAGGAGGGTTATATCTCTTGAACCTGCAAATCTAAGCTGCCCTTCCTCGGATGCTGCTGCTCTGACCATAAATTGAGCTGGAACCACAGGCTCTGTCACTATGACACCTGGAACCCAGCCAACGTGAACTCTCTGCTCTAGAGCGTGGGTGGTGGGAGTCTAGGTTCCTCCCCCAGTCTCCGAAGTAGCTGGTGGAACCGGAACCACCCTGCCTGAACCAATGTACCAATCATGCTCAGGAACTATGCTGAAGTCTCCTGAAGTCCGGGGTAACAGCAGGCGCCTCCAGTACCTGCATCCCAACTGGAATTACTGGAACCTCCTCAACTGCTGCTCTGGTAGGTTCCCTAGTTGCGGCACGTGCCCCTCGTCGGCCTCGACCCCTGACCCTAGAGACATCTGCTGTAGGGATAACATCATCAAGAATCACAGCTCGTGTCCAAACCATCAGTGAGAGAGTGGAATGATAATTTAAAACTTCGAGATCAATGCATTCACACGATAGGAATGAAGGAAGTGCAATTGTCCTAATAGTTCCGTAGCCTCCGAAGATAAGTATAGGCGTCTCCGTGCCGCTCTGAAAGACTATACTAAACTCGCTTATGACTCGTAGCACCTATGAACCTAGAGCTCTGATACCAACTTGTCACGACCCAATTTTTCCTCCGTTCGGTATCGTGATGGCACCTAGTCTTAAGGACTAGGTAAGCCTAACACATATTTAATAACAACAATAATAATAATGGAAACCTAATAGACTCGACATCAAAATCTTTACGGAATTTAAATTTTTTCCAAAACCGGTAGTACAAGTCATAAGCTCTACAAAGTTTACTACAACTTCAAAATACAACTAGTTGGAAGTAAGTAAAAACAGAGTAAATACAAAATAGGAAGGTGACTCTGAAGCCTGCAAACGCAACAGCAGGTGTACATAAGTGTAGTTTGAGCACACCACATCGGTGCCTAGTAAGTATAAAGATTAACCTCAGTGAAGTAGTGACGAGGACTAGTCAAGACACCCACTGGTCTAACAAAGTGAACAAGCATAAGTATAGAAATGACAGAACATGGAAACTAACTAATGGTTATACGATATGGCTAACAACATAGCAACTACAATAATGAAGGAAAGACAGAAAAAGTAATAGAGAAAAACCATAATAAGATACAGAAGGATGGACGGGAACACAACCCAACTCCGGAAATCACAATACAATAAGGGAAAATAGTAACTCAGCACTGCAATAATTCCACATTAGGCCTTAGCCAACAACCCCAATAAATCAGTCAAATCCTTCAAGTGTAAACTTTCACCTATAAGTTTTGTGTTGGAAGCTTTAAGAATAAAATCCTTTCCAATGGGAAACTCTTTTGAAATATACTCCCTTAAAATATAAACTTTTCAATAAATATCCTTCAAACATAGTTCTATCAAGATAATTACTTTCCAAATATGAACTTTCCAAATAAATCCTTCGAACACAATTTCTTTCAAGATAAATGATTTTCAAATATACTTTTCAAATAAATGTCTTTCAAACATAATTTCTTTCAAGATAAATGTTTTTCAAATATACTTTTCAAATTAATGTCTTTCAAGTATAGGTCACCCTGTGACACCTAAGCATTAATAGCTCTGAACATAGATATATCAACAGGGAAATCTACCGAGATCCCGTCCCGTAGTACTTAATTTATTATGCAGTACAGGGGGATCTCCTGGAATACGTCCGTAGTCCCAAAATAAATATACAGTGCTGGGGGATCTCCACGGAATACGTCTGTAGTCCCAAAAAATATGCAGTGCTGGGGGATCCCATGGAATACATCCGTAGTCCCAATTCAAATGTGCAGTACAGGGGGATCTCTGAGATATCGTCTGTAATCCCAATTTAAATATGCAGCGCAACCAACAAAGACAACAATTATAGCGCGGCAGAAAAACCCATACATCACCATAACAAGTACAAAGCAACAATAACAGTAATAAAAAGTACGGGGAATAAATCTATACAAGAACTTCAAATCACAAAGGAATAGCAGAATTCGTTCACAAGGAATAATCACGGTAAATAATGCTAAGTGTAAAGAGAACAGCTAACCAGGGAAAAACAAGACGTAGCAACGAATCCACAATATTCAAGTCATCAATAAGAAGCCAACACAAGTCAAATAAATTCCAAGTAATGACAAATCGACTAAGATTAAATTTATCTAAACTCCTTATGAGGTTGACCAATTATGAGAGATATTCAACAATTCAAATAAGGGTAGCAGCAAAAGATAATCGTAACTCTAATTAAGGCTAAACAATTATAGGATGAGGTAATACTAATTTCAATTAAATAGGAAGTTTATGAAAATTATAGCATGACGGTAGAAGATAAAACCTTCAGTTAAGTCAATTAGGAGTCAAATAGGCAATAGGGTGAATTACCAAGCAAAACATTCTACTTTAAGCAGGTAGAGATGAAAGTAGTAATCAGGAACTCAGTCTTAGCAAATACGACTTCATACACAAGGAGTATAAGGACCTAAGAACCCTAAAAGTCCAACCTTCTACAAATAAGTTTGAGCACGCACTTTCCACCTTGCATACACGGACTACAATTAACATAGAAGACTCAAATCCTAAGGGGTAATTCCCCCACACAAGGTTAGGCAAGATACTTACCTCAATGACGACAAATCAAATGAAAATCTACTCCGTAACGCCCTTGCCGCTCGACTTGGCCACAAATCGCCCTGAATTTATCCAAGAGCTCTATCATATCATTAATATATGCTAAATGAATGAATCCCACATAAAAATTATCGAATTACATCACAAATCCCGAAATTGATGAAACCCGACCCCCGGGCCCACGTCCCGGAATTGAACAAAAATTACAAAACTATGAACCTCATTCCCTCACGAGTCCATACATACCGAATTTACCAAATCCGACCTCGTTTGACCCCTAAATCCCCCAAATTACACTCCACAATTTCAAGCGCTAATTTCCCAAATTTTCACCCCTAAATTCAACAATTTCCATGCTTAGTCAACTGAAATTAACCATAGATATGAGTTTTAAGTTCAAAAACCTTACCTCGACGAGTCTCCCCTTGAATCCCTCTTCAAAACCCTCCAAAAGCTCCAAAAAACGGATGAAAAATGGTGAAGAATAGCAAAATTTCGCGAAGGGTCCTTTATATACTTCTGCCCAGGCATTTCCGCATCTGCGGCCAATTAGCGCATCTGTGATCTCTGCATTTGCGAAAAATATCCGCTTCTCTGATTTCTTTTTAAATTCCAGTCTTTGCACTTGTGGTTGCATAACCGCATCTGCGGTCATCGCATATGCGGGGACCAAAATGCACTGGAGAACTCTGTGCACCTTCGATTTTATTTCGCACTTGTGGAGCTCGCATATGCGTTTCCCAATCCGCAGGTGCAGCCACACCAGAACAACAGCACCAACTGCATTTTCCAACTTCAAACTTCCCGTTAACCATCCGAAATCATTCCGAGCCCCTCGGAACCTCAACCAGTTACACAGATAGGTCACATATCAATACACAAACTTAATCAAACCTTCGAAAGACCCCAAACAACACCAAAACACCGAATTAACCACGAATTCAAGCCTAAGGATTTCTAAACTTCCCAAATTCGCCAATGATGCCAAAACCAACCAAACCATGCCCGAATGACCTGAAATTCTGCACACACGTGACAAATGATACTACGAACCTATTACATCTTCCGGAATTCCATTCTGACTCCGATATCACATTTTCCACCGCCGATCGGAAGTCGCCAACTTTCCAATTTCACTAATTCAAGCCTAAATCTACTATGGACATCCAAAACGCATTACGGACGCGCTCCTAAGCCAAAAATAACCATGCGATGTTGTTGACATCATCTATAACTCGTTCCTGAATCATTTACACAAAAAGTCAAATTCCGGTCAAAATTCACTACTTAAGCTTCCAAAACAATAGTTCTTCTTCCAATCCGACTGTGAATCATCCCATAGCTGAATCCAACCATGCGCACAGGTCGATATACAGAATGTGAAGGTTTTCAATACCTTATGCCACCAAACTGAGCTTAAATTCTCAAAATGACCGGTCGGTCGTTACATAAAGATATTCTTCTATAAGAACTCACACACCACTTGAGCATCATTGGTCCTAGTAGGGATCGATTCGACCCATTCAGAGATGTAGTCAACAGATGGGAATGGATCCATGAAGTCAATGCCTCAAACATCTAAAATTTCACATACGATAATGGAGTTGAGTGGCATTTTTTCACTCTTGCTAATATTACTTGCCCTCTGACACTTGTCAAATGCAGCTACATACGTTGTCGCGCCTTTGTACAAAGTAGGCCAAAAGAAACTGGATTCCGTGACTTTTGTTGCAGTGTGATATCCACCATAGTGTCCTCCTGCTGCTCCATCATGGCAATGAGACATAATGTTTGTACACTCTCCTTCAAGAACACATCTTCTAATCACACCATCTGTAGNAATATTTGATCATGAGTGAGGTCACGAGCGACCATCCACTAGCCAAAAAGTTGGATACATCAGCATACCACGACGACTTTCCGGAGACCTCAGTTGTGGAAAAAATCTGCTCATTAGGGAACTCTTCCCTTCTTTTAATTGGTTCTCACGGCGGTTTCTCAAGTTAAGATAGATTATATGCGACTTGATTTTCTTTGTCCTTTTTATCTTTTATCTCCAAGTCAAACTCTTGGAGAAGCAACACCCACCACATCAGGCGCGGCTTGTACTTCTTTTTACTCAACAGGTACTTCAAGGCTGGTGATACCCAGAAATCAAATCAATCTTAGAAAACACTCTCTCTCTACTTGAAGCTGGTCAAGTAGATCCTCAATGTGTAATAAAGGATACTTGTTCTTGATTGTAAACTTGTTCAACTGCCTGAAGTCAATACACATCCACATAGTACCATCTTTCTTCTTCACAAACAGAACCGGTGCACCCCAAGGCGACACATTAGGCCTAATAAATCCCTTAGCATGAAGTTCCTGAACCTGTTCTTTCAATCCCTTGAAGTTAGTGGTGACATACGATATAGAGGAATAGAAATGGGCTGAGTGCCCAACGCCAAGTCAATACCAAAATCAATATCCCTGTTGGGTAGCATGCCTGGCAGGTCAGTGGGAAACACATCATGAAAGTCTCGCACTAGCGGAATAAAATCAATAGTAAGGGTATCAACCCCAGCATCTCTCACAAAGGCCAAATATGAAAGACACGCCTTCCTAATCATCCGTTGGGCCTTCAAATACGAAATCACTCTGCCGGGAACATAATCTAGAGAACCTCTACACTCGATCCTTAGAAACCCCGGCATCGCCAATGTCACGGTCTTAGCGTGGCAATATAGAATATCATGACATGGAGGTAACCAATCCATACCCAAAATCCCGTCGATATCGACCGTACTAAGCAATAAGAGATCAAATATAGTCTCCAATGCCCCAATAGTCACTACACACGACCAATATACATGGTCCAAAATAATAGTATCACCAACTGACGTAGATACATGAATAGGTGAAACTAAGGACTCATGGGGCATATCCAAAATAACGAGTAAAATATGATGATACACAGGAATAAGTAGAACAATGGTCAAATAATGTGGAAGCATCTCTGTGGCACATTAAAACAATACCTATGATCACTGCATCTGAAGCAACAACATCGGGTCTGGTAGGAATATCATAGAATTTGGCCTGACCACCACCTAACCGGCCTCACCCTCTAGGGCGACTGCTAGATTACTGATTCTCCCCCAAACTCACACCACTTATATAGTTTGTGAGGCGGTCAAAGCAATAATAAAACCCAATGAAAGTCGGGTTCGTATCCACATGGAGTTAGATTTTGGATTAGGTATAAACCTAGTGTGAATGTATGATATGTCCTAAATTACACTTCCACATTGACATTTGTTGTTTCTACTTCTACTTTAAGCTAATGATTTCAATTATAAAACTAGGAGACAATATTTTTTTTTTGGTTGTTTTTCAAGTTAAAGAAGATCTAGGGTTGTGACTTTTTCCTAGTCGATTAACTATTGGATTTATAGCTTTAGGGAATGTTTTAGTTGATCGGGATACATTATACCAATCACACTCATTTACTCGCTCTATACCTCTCGGTAGCTTGACTGACTTTTCCCGATTTGATTTTCTCAGATCCAAATGGGTAATTCACAAAGCAAGTCTTACCCTCTCTAGGTTCGACCCTTTAATTGGGGTTACCAATTTCTTTTGTTCACCCAAATTCCTAGTTAGCCAAGTTTTCCTAGACTTAGTCTCTCTTTCTCAAGCAGAGACTAGGTCAAATAGGCATGAATCAATGTTTGCAACCACTAATTCTAGAATTAAAGCAAGAACAAGGCTAAATAACCTATACCTAATCATAAATAAGACCTAGATCAATAACACATTAAGTACCAAACTAGGGTCAGGTCACATCCCTTGCTAAGGGTTTAGATACTCATAGAAAATGAAGAAATAAAAGAAGAAATTAAGATAGAATGCATAATAATTGATTAAGGAAAGAAAGTATAATGTTTAGAAGCTAATTCTGTGCGGCCGCACAATTCTGTGTGCGGTCCGCATGTTGAGATTGACTGGCCAATTTGACTTTCTGCGGTCGCATAAAATTGGGATGTGGGTGAACTTCATCTATTTGTACGGACCGCAAATTTTTGAGTGCAACCGCACACTTGAATTTGATTGGGACTTGGACCTTTTTCTGTGGACTGCACATTTCTAAGTGCGACCACACTCTGGCTCTTGCGACCGCACAATAATCATGCAGTCTGCATTTCCTCAGACGGCCTAAAATCAAATTTTCTGAATCTCCTCCTCTGTGGCCGCACAATAATTGTGCGGTATGCAAACTCTGAAGAAAATTTGATAGTTCTCTTTCATTCTTTGGGGCTGCACACAGTATTATGTTGTTACACCCCATGTGTTCGTACAGGAAAGTACACCATAAGTAAATTAGTGGAAGATTAGAAATGAGATATTACATCTCGTATTTTCGTGTGTTAAAGTTTCATCGTAAGTTAATCGACGTAAGTTCGGAAATGGGATTGTTTTGAGATTATAAGCATTTTACTATTTCAAACAAGTGATGAGTAAATTCGTGGAGGTGAGAGGGCAAGCAAATCTAACGAAATGAATTTCGTCGAAGTTTGCATTTTGAGATAAAGTACGGTCCGGGCTATAAATACCCGATATTTATGGAGTAGTGTCATAATCGGTACCACATAACCATAATAGTAAGGTGTACAAGGTATGTTAAAAGTAAGTAATATTTTAAGTAAGTTGATATAATTCTTAATTATGTGGATAATTGTCTAATTATTGGGTAATGAGATAGTACGTAATTTATTAGGAATATATTGGATAAGATTAAAATTGCATTAGGTGGCAGCCCCCCCCCCCCCCCAAATTGAGTGACTCATACATCTAGATGAAAGGTGGCAAACTAAAGTGTTAAATACAAAACACTTTATCATATACGTGTAATGACTTGAAGGATTGGCATTTTGGCTTCATTTGGACTTTAGGTATTCAAGTGAGTAATCTTATTATGATTTCCTATGGAAAAGATTACAAAACAAACAGAATTCATAACATCTACAAGGATTCCAATACTAGAAACCTAAATCCAACGAGACTTCAACAACATCCCTTGAAACAAAAAGTCCAACGAGATTTCTTAGCACCTTAGAAACGTGAGGTTTTGCGATTTTAAGGTACTGCGGTGCAAAATTTTCCAAGAATATCATACATATTTTCCCTATTCCAGGAATGGTAACGCTATCCCTTCTTTCTTTTTGGCATGATCTATACAACACGAATGAAACGAGCAAATGCACAAATTCTGTAAATGACCCTATCCATAGAATTATCAGAGATGTCTATGTTCTTGAGTTCCCATATGTCTTATTATTCTATCGTCTGTTCATGGGTCTCAGAAAATACGTAAGTTGATAAAGTTCGTTTCATGATATTAATCAGAGGTATAATGGTCTTATGACGTTCCGAGAGATTTTATTGACGTACTTCTCATGCATTACATTCATTTATACATGTATATTGACGCGTGAACAGACAACGTTATATACACGTATATTTGTATATATATGTATATGGGATATGGAAAAATATTACGGCGTTATATACGCACCACCACCTGATCAACTGGTATACGTTAATGATTTTACCCACAATGGCCGAGCTGATATGATGGGATGCCCTCAGAGGCTTGATGATGTTATGAACACATGTACCTATGCACGACATGACAATCATGCTTATAAGCATGTCACTATAAGTATTTCATGATTTACAGAGTTATCCAGACTTATAGGTTAAGTCAATTACTCTATATTTCTTCCATGTCTTTTACGTGCCTATTTTTGTGCCTTACATACTCGGTACTTTATTCGTACTAACGTCCTTTTTTCCTAGGGACACTGCATTTCATGCCCACAGGTCCCGATAAACAGATCGAGCGTTTTCCAAGTAGGCTATCAGCTCACTGAAAGGTGTTGGTGCGCTCCATTTTCTCCGGAGTTGCTTGTTTGGTCAGTATGATTTAGACGCGTATTGATTGGTATGTTGGGGCCCTGTCCCGACCTTTATGTTAAGTGTGTACTCTTAGAGGTTTGTAGACAGATGTCAGGTATACAAATTCTTGTATATCCTTGCCGGCCTATGTTTAGAGTTTACAAATGATCTTGTTGGCCTTATAGGCCTGTATATCACATGTATACATTTTTATATCAGGTTGGGTCGTCCTATATTGAGTATTTCCCTATGTTTATTCTTGTTAGCCCATGAAGGCCCATTCGGCCCATTTGATAATGAAAGTACAATAAGAAAGATATGTTATGTTGGCACTCGGTTAAGTAAGGTACCAGGTGCTTGTTGCGGACCATAGGTATGGGTCATCAAAAGTGGTATCAGAGTAGTTCAATCCTAGGGATGTCTACAAGTTTGGCATGATCTATACAACACGAACGAAACGAGCAAATGCACAAATTCCGTAAATGAACCTATTCATAGAAGTATTAGAGATGTCTGTGTTCTTGATTTTCCATGTCTTATTATTATATCGTCTGTTCATGGGTCTCAAAAAATACGTAAGTTGATAAAGTTTAGAGGCAATGTTAAATCTCATGCAAGGGAAGGAAATGCTTAGCCTTATGCAATAATGGAGGAAATGCTTAGTCTCATGGATACAATGCTTAGTATCATTCAAAGGGAAGGAAGAGCTTAGCCTTATGCAATTAAGGAGGCAGGTCTTAGGCTCATTCAAGATGGAGACAACGCTTAGTCTCGTGCAAGGGAAGGCAAAACTTAGTCTTATGTAATTATGGAGGCAATGCTTAGCCTAATGCAAGGTAAGGCAGTGTTTAGCCTAATGAAATTATGGAGGCAATGCTTAGCCTCATGGAGACAGTGCTTAGTCTCATGCAAAGGGAAGGCAGAGCTTAGCCTTATGCAATTAAGGAGGCATGGCTTAGCCTCATACAAGAAATGAAGATAGTGCTTAGTCTCATGCAAGGGAAGGTAGTGCTTAGCCTTATGTAATTATGGAGGCAATTCTTAGCCTCATGCAAGGGAAGGAAATGCTTAGCTTTATGCAAATATGGAGGCAATGCTTTGCCTCATGGAGACAATGATTAGTCTCGTTCTAGGGGAGGCAGAGCTTAGCGTTATGCAATTATCGAGGCAATGCTTAGCCTCATGCAAGGGAAGGAAATGCTTAGCTTTATGCAAAGATGGAGGCAATGATTAGTCTCGTTCTAGGGGAGGCAGAGCTTAGCGTTATGCAATTATCGAGGCAATGCTTAGCCTCATGCCGGGGAGGGCAGTGCTTAGCCTTATGTAATTATGAAGGCAATGCTTAGCCCCAGGGAGACAATGCTTTAGTCTTGTGCAAGGGAAGGCAGAGCTTAGCCTTATGCAATATGGAGGCAATGCTTAGCCTCATGCAAGGGAAGGCAGTTCTTAGCCTTATGCAGTTATGGAGGCAATGCTTATCCTCATGGAGACAGTGCTTAGTCTTATGTAAAGGGAAGACAGAGCTTAGCCTTTTATAATTATGGAGGCAATGCTTAGCCTCCTGCAAGGGAAGGCAATTCTTAGCCTTATGCAATTATGGAGGCAATGCTAAGCCTCATGGATACAGTGCTTAATCTCATGCAAAGGGAAGGAAGAGTTTAGCCTTATGCAATTAAGGAGGCAGGGCTTAGCCTCATACAAGATGGAGACAATGCCTAGTCTCCTGCAAGGGAAGGCAGAGCTTAGTATTATGTAATTATGGAGGCAATGCTTAGAATCAAGCAAGGGAAGGCAGTGTTTAGGCTAATGAAATTTTGGAGGCAATGCTTAGCCTCATGGAGACAGTGCTTAGTCTCATGCAAAGGGAAGGCAGAGCTTAACCTTATGCAATTAAGGAGGCATGACTTAGCCTCATGCAAGGAATGAAGATAGTGCTTAGTCTCATGCAAGGGAAGGCACTGCTTAGCCTTATGTAATTATGGAGGAAATGCTTAGCCTCATGTAAGGGAAGGAAATGCTTAGCTTTATGAAATTATGGAGGCAATGCTTTGCCTCATGGAGACAATGCTTGGTCTCGTTCAAGGGGAGGCAAAGCTTCGCGTTATGAAATTATAGAGGCAATGCTTAGCCTCATGCAGGGGAAGGAAGTGCTTAGCCTTATGCAATTATGAAGGCAATGCTTAGCCTCATGGAGACAATGCTTTAGTCTTGTGCAAGGGAAGTCATAGCTTAGCCTTATACAATATGGAGGCAATGCTTAGCCTCATGCAAGGGAAGACGCTGCTTAGCCTTATGCAATTATGGAGGCAATGCTTATCCTCATGGGGACACTGCTTAGTCTTATGCAAAGGGAAGACAGAGCTTAGCCTTTTGCAATTGTGGAGGCAATGCTTAGCCTCATGAAAGGGAAGGAAATTCTTAGCCTTATGCAATTATGGAGGCAATGCTTAGCCTCATGGATACAATGCTTAGTCTCATGCAAAGGGAAGGAAGAGTTTAGCCTTATGCAATTAAGGAGGCAAGCCTTAGCCTCATGCAAGATGGAGACAACGCTTAGTCTCGTGCAAGGGAAGGCAAAGCTTAATATTATGTAATTATGGAGGCAATGCTTAGCCTCATGCAAGGGAAGGCAGTTTTTAGCCTAATGAAATTATGGAGGCAATGCTTAGCCTCATGGAGACAGTGCTTAGTCTCATGCAAAAGGAAGGCAGAGCTTAGCCTTTTGCAATTAAGTAGGCATGGCTTAGCCTCATTCAAGGAGTGAAGATAGTGCTTAGTCTCATGCAAGGGAAGGCAGTGATTAGCCTTATGTAATTATGGAGGCGATGCTTAGCTTCATGCAAGGGAAGGCAATGCTTCGCTTTATGCAATTATGGAGGCAATTCTTTTCCTCATGGAGACAATGCTTAGCCTCTTTCAAGGGGAGGCAGAGCTTAGCATTATGAAATTATGGAGGCAATGCTTAGCCTCATGCAGGGGAAGGCAGTGCTTAGACTTATGCAATTATGAAGGCAATACTTAGCCTCATGGAGACAATGTGTTAGTCTTGTGCAAGGGAAGGCAGAGCTTAGCCTTATGTAATTATGGAGGCAATGCTTAGCCTCATGCAAAGGAAGGCAGTGCATAGCCTTATGCAATTATGGAGGTAATGCTTATCCTCGTGGAGATAGTCCTTAGTCTTATGAAAAGGGAAGACAAAGGTTAGCCTTTTGCAATTATGGAGGCAATGCTAAGCCTCATGCAAAGGAAGACAGTTCTTAGCCTTATGCAATTATGGAGCCAATGCTTAGCCTCATGGATACAATGCTTAGTCTCATGCAAAGGGAATGAAGAGTTTAGCCTTATGCAATTAAGGAGGCAGGGCTTAGCCTCATGCAAGATGGAGACAACGCTTAGTCTCGTGCAAGGGGAGACAGAGCTTAGCCTTGTGAAATTATGGAGGCAATTCTTAGCCTCATGTAAGGGAAGGCAGTGTTTAGCCTAATGAAATTATGGAGGCAATGCTTAGCCTCATGGAGACAGTGCTTAGTCTCATGCAAAGGGAAGGCATAGTTTAACCTTATGCAATTAAGGAGGCATAGCTTAGCCTCATGAAAGATGGAGATAGTGCTTAGTCTTGTGCAAGGGAAGGCATAGCTTAACCTTATGAAATCATGGAGGCAACGCTTAGCTTTATGCAAGATGGAGACAGTGCGTAGTCTCATGCAATGAAGAGATAATAAGTAGGAACACAATATTTCTTAGCTGGGGATATATTTGCACTTGGCATCTTTGTCGTTATGAAGACAGTGATTCTAAGGTTTTCACGTATTTGCAACCATTCTTTGTTCCTGCATCCAAAGAAAAATCATGTCTTTTGCATGGAAGGTTGGTTCGCGCCTTCGCCTACTTGTTTTGCCTTGCTTTGTATCGAAATCCTACTCGAGTCACCATGAGTAACATCTGGTGGTTTCATAAGATAAAGTTTTCTAAAAATATGTGTGTGTATAGTGGATGTAGTTATTGAAATTACATTAGTATGCAATATTGAGTAAATTAGATGAATCAGTAACTACGACACTTTAGAGACATTGAGACTTCTTTGCAGTAGATTTTTAAGGGTCCTCCTCAAAATTCTGCACCAGTTACATAGGCGAATCTCTGACCGTTCTGCATATGAGGACATCAGCTAGACTTGCTCTGAAATTTTGAGGGTCCTCCTCAAAATTCTGCCCCAGTTTCTGGTTGTGGGGAAAATGAAAGTTTTATTGAATTGTGACCGAACCTACAGGGTAACCTATGTATCCCCTCTTAAACGGGAATCAGGTCAAGTGTACTTAAGCTACATCAAATGAAG
>ML313555.1:591-77007 GCA_005239505.1 Nicotiana paniculata
AAAAAGTCAATCTAGTAGAATACTTAATTTCTAAGTCCCCGGCAACGGCGCAAAAAACTTGTTGGTTGATTTCCCAATGCACACGCAAGTGTACGTGGTCGACAAGTAATATAGGAATTGAAGTCCAGATATCGTACCCACAGGGACTTGTGATTAACTATCAACTAAACTAAACTCAAACAAATATTTAACTAAAATTAATCTAAAATAGTAAATTAAGAGATTAAAGAGACAACTAACTTAAAGACGAATTCAATGTAATTTGATATTCTAGAGTTATGGGTTGGCAAACAATCACGTTGAGTTTTCGACCTAAATCTTCAAATCATGTTTATTGATTGACAAGGTTAATATTGCTCGGATCCTTCTCCCGAAGTACAACTCGCCTATTCAAGCTAACCTAATGCCTATATTCCTATGGAATCAGGATTANTAGAACTAATAAACTATGAAACTAAAAGAAGAGAAGAGAGTAAAAACTAAGTAGAAGCCTTTTCCAAGTGCGGTGTGTGTTCCTCTCCAAAAACGCCTTCACTGATCAATAATCTCCTTCAATCCTGCATAAAATCCCCCTCATATTATGTTTTTGGATCTATTTATATGTTTAGGATAAACCCTAAACGTGTAAGAGACTTTTATTCCAACTTGGAAACACTTAAACCCGTCAAAACTCAGTTTCTGGCCGACTGGGGACCCTGGCATTTGGACCCAAACGCCTAGCTAACGCCAGGCTAGGGCTGGCTTTTCAGCCCAAACGCCTGGCTAACGCCAGGGTAGGGTTGGCGTTTCAGCCCAAACGCCTCGCTAACGCCAGGCTGGGTCAGGTTGATTGGCTCTGTCGCCCGGCTATCGCCCGGGTGTTTCCTTTCGCGTATTTTTCGATGTATTTGCATCCGTTTAGCTCCGTTTCCATTTCCAATTCACCTACACATAAAATAAACCCCACTAGGCACGTACGATGTGTATTTTTATCATTAAAGCACATAAAATGCAAGGTATATAATGCTTAAAATCATGAATTCTAGCCACGCATCAGCAGCATAAGAGGAACAAAAGGAATCGTAGTACAAACAGAAACATATTGTTTTGGGTGCTATAAACATAAACAGAAAAACATATCAGTTTTGAATGAATGAATAAATGCAGAGTGAATAGCAGTAACGTGAAGAACAATAGAGCAGTAGAGTAATAGAACAATAGAATCACTCAGTCTTGGCTTTCGGCCGACTGAGTTGCAAATAAGCAGCAAGAGAAGCAAGAGAATGTATGTGTGGGGGGAGAGAGCTTAGAACAATATGTGTGTTCGTCCCTTGTTATTGAAAGACTAGAAGTATATATAGTTTGAAACTATGTAGCAAATCAGGCAAGAATCATAGTTAAGCGGTAAATTATGGAATTATGTACCCATTATAATCATATCAGCATAAGTAGTCCCTTTAATTAAGGAGTTACTTCAAACGGTAACATGAAAGTAATAAATAAATAAGGAAACCATGCAAGACTGAATATAGTATATATGGAAACAGTTTTGGTATCACACAAGTACAGAACATGTAATAGAGGCCATGTTCAGTAAATTCTAATTAAGGAAAGTACTTAGGAGTCAGCTGGAAAATATTTTAGTGGTTGGAATCAGTAAGGAAATTATCACAAAATATTGGTGAAAGGTATCAATTACAGGAAATTAAGGAGTCAAACAAGAGTAGCATTAGCTAAGGAAAATTAACACAGATTGCAAACACATAATAGGCAAAAGGAATCAACTCGGAAACCCTAATAGGCACAGTAAGGTAAAAGAATCATATAAAATCAAGGATTCAAACTATAACATGTTAAATGATTAAAGGAATCAACATAACAAACATAATATAAATGGGAGTAGCAAAGAACCAGAAACCCTGATGAACAGGATGGGATAAAACCACATAAATTCAGAATATTTATGGGAAACAAGCACAGGCAGAGTAAGCGAGCATATTATAACAGACAGACTCAGATACCCAGGATTAGGGCTAAGAAAATTAGGGTTTTGACATAATAACTCAGAAAAAGATAAAAACATAAATAAACGTTTGAACATAATGAAAAGCCGTTTCAAAAATGGGTTATGAAACTTTGAAGACGATGACTGTTCAAAGTAAAAAAGCTTTTTATTTCAAAGAAAACGTGTAGAAAAGCTTAGTAATATCGTAGATCTAGAAGAAATTTATAATATGTAGGAGTTTTGGTTTCGTGGAACCCAGAGAAGTAGGAAAAACCTCAAAGACGTTGACGGCACAAGCCGGAAAGGTTATAGCTCTTACTCAGACGGCCGGGGGAGGCCGAAAAGTGGCATGAGGGGTCCTAAGAGGTGAGTGAACCACTCCATTTTTGCCTGAGGGATATAGGGTATCACTGGACCGGTGCAAGGTGGACAAATAGCCATGAGACGATGAGGAGCCATAGTTTCTAGTGAGAGAATCAGCCGGAGAAGATGACCGGACTCCATCGGAGGAGAGCAGCCAAAGGAGGCTTCTAGAGAGAACCAGAGAAGATCAGAGAGAGATAGAGAGAGAAAGGGATCTGGGCAAATGAGGGGTCAGAGAGGGTAGTGGTAGGGGTTTAATTATGGTAACTATGATCTGGACTGTTGATCTTATTTGATCAATGGTTCAGATCGGGTATGGGGTTGGGCCGGGTATGAACGGGTTTTTGGCGTGGTTAGAGAATGGGTTTTGGGTTAGGTGGGGGTTGGTTTAAAATTGGCTATAATTTAAATAAAAATGGGCTAAACGTTAAATACCCTATTAAATAAGATAATTAATTAATTAAAATAGCTAATAATTGTAAAAAATGAAATTGAGACCAAATAAATGAAATTAAGGGGATTTACTAATATATAAAAATATAAATGATCATTTATTGATTTTAAAATGGTATAAATGTACATTTGTGCTATAATCGTAAAAAGTGCTAAAATTAACTAAATAATGTCAATATTGGCTGATTTGTGAAATATTTAAATCCTAAGGGAATTAAATAGGATATAAATAACGTATTGAGTAAGAAAATGATTTGAAATTATTTATAACATCATTTATCAATAATTATGGGATATAAATTATTAAATAAACAAAAAAATTGTGGGAAAACACCAGTCACTGTAAAGAATGATTTTGAAAGTATATATGCAAGTTTGAAAATAATTTGCGGAAAAATTGGGTATCAACAGCTGCCCCTCTTTACCCGGAAAGGATGAAAGAGTTGTCGGGTAAAGATATGATGGCCAATTTTGACAGAAGGGAGATAGTATGAAGGATTTAGGCCGCACCCTAGCTTCTGAGCTGCCTACATATCCCTGGTTGTACATGAATCAGGTCGTATGTAGTTCATGAGTCACCTTCGAAGTATACCAGTGAAGTCTTACAAGGACGGACGCAAGGTGCAAGGTAAGGTTAACAAAATGGCTTACGGGGTAGTTAGGAGAACTGGAGCGGTCCGCTCTTGCCTGGCTGGCTGTTCCTAGCCGGATTTCCTGCAAATGAATAACAAGTATATATTGCACTTAATTTAAACATGATGCAGATTACCGTTGGGCTATGAATGGTGTCTTTGGATGGTTGAGGATGACGTCCTGTACACCATGATGTCCTAGGCCATGAATTGCTTGATGCAGGATTCGCAGGGCATGAAATGATGTTCTCGGGCAATGAGGATGGTGCCTTCCAACCATGACGCCTTTGAATAATGATAAAAGGAGATCCTCAGGCCATGACATGGTCTTCTCGAGCTATGAAGATGGTTCCTCTAAACGATGACGCCTTTGGATAGGTTGACAATATTTCAGCCCATGAAGATGCAATAGTATGATGTTGTCAAGACAGAGCTTACTCTTGCGAATTTAAAAAAAAGGCGAAGCTTAGCCCGAAAGGAAGATAATGATAGAGACAGGGGTTGCTTTTGAAAAGTAAATAGGAGACATCGTTTAGTCTCGAAAGGAAGAAAGCTAGCCTTATGCAATATGCGAATGCAGATGGAGACATCGTTTAGTCTCGGAAGGCAGAAAGGTAGCCTTATGCAATATGCGAATGCAGATGGAGACAACGTTCTCGGAAGGTAGAAAGGTAGCCTTATACAATATGCAGATGCAGATGGAGACAACGTTTAGTCTCAGAAAACAGAAATGTAGCCTTATGCAATATGCAGATGCAGATGGAGACAACGTTTAGTCTAAGAAGTCATAAAGGTAGCCTTATGCAATACGCGAATGCAGATGGAAACATCGTTTAGTCTCGAAAGGCAGAAAGGTAGCCTTATGCAATATGCAGATGCAGATGGAGACATCGTTTAGTCTCGGAAGGCTGAAAGGTATCCTTATGCAATATGCAGATGCAGATGAAGACAACCTTTAGTCTCGGAAGGCAGAAATGTAGCCTTATGCAATATGCGAGGAAGGACGACAAAAATTCTTAGTTGGCGTTAATGGCGGTAGGGCATTGTGATAATGAAGCATCATTTGTGCTGATAATAAATGTTGGCGTGTGCGATGATTTTGAGGAACAATGTCTGTCTTTTGAGCGGATAATATGTTTTGGGGCTTCTGTAATTTCTGCATGCATCCAAAGAAAGATCGTGAGTTTTGTAAGGGGAAAGGTTAGTTTGCATTCGCGCTGGCTCTGCTTGGCTCGTTGGCTTGATCTGATGATACTGTCTGTATCATTGGGGTAGTGTTCACTAAACAAGTTGTTTCAATAAATATGCATGATTTTGTAAAAGTGTAATATATAATATGGAATAGTTTTAGATGAACCGACGACGTGGCACAGCTTGAGACATTGCAACCTCTTCTGCTGCGGCTCCTCAAAATTCTGCCCTAGTTTGCTGGGTGGATGCCTCTGACTGCTGCTCGTGCCGTGAATGGCTAAACTTTCTTCAGAATTTTGAGGGTCCTCCTCAAAATTCTGCCCCAGTTTCCAATTGCGGGGAAAAAATAGATTTATTGAATTGTGACCAAACCCATAGGGCTTCCAACGTATCCCTCTTATACGAGAATCAGGTCAGGCGTACTTCCAATTACATCATTGAGGAAGCATAAATATTACACATAGTAGCTCTTGACTGCATCTGAATTGATTGGCTTGGGCCAGACTTCTCCGTCCATTTCTGCGAGTATAAGTGCTCTTCCTGTCACCACTCTAGGAACCATGTACGGACCTTGCCAGTTAGGATAGAACTTCCCCTTGGCTTCATCTTGATGCTGAAAGATTTTCTTTAACACCAGCTACCCTGGTGTGAATCGTCTCATCTTGGCTTTCTTGTTGGAAGCTCTGGCCATTCTGTTCTGATATAGTTGACCATACTGCAATCATTCTCTTCCCGTCTATGAGGGATAGTTGCTCATAATGGCTTGTTACCCACTCTGCATCGCTGAGCTTAGCTTCCTGTATAATTCTTACAGATGGGATCTCCAGTTCGACAGGAATTACAGCCTCTGTACCATAAACTAGCATATAGGGAGTTGCCCCTATTGACGTGCGGACGGCGGTGCGATATCCCAGTAAGGCGAATGATAACTTTTCATGCCATTTGTTGTGCCTTTCTATCATCTTTCTTAGTATCTTCTTGGTGTTTTCCGAGTCTCCCAAGTTGATAACTTCGGTCTCCTCCAGGTTGGACTTAGGTCTGTTCTCAAAGTTCTCATCTTCTTTGAAAATCTCGTCAGGTATGTCGTCCTCTTCTGAATCAATGTCAGTTTGTTGCGTTGTCTCATTGCATGTCACATTCATCGGTTCATCAAGACAAGTAATAGTAATGCTGTATAAGTAAAGTAATGGGAGAACAAATAATAATAAATATCAGATTCGTAAATTTTAAGAGATGCTTTGATAGATTGAATAACTGTTTTGAACATTGAAGATCCTTATTGTAGGAATTGGAAAAGTGAAAGAAAAAGAAAATCATTTAGTAAATAAAACAGTAAATAATACTTGTTTTAGCCTTGCTACCCCGAGGCTCGTCGGGCTTTGGTTGTCTTGATAGACCAGTTCTTGAGATATGTCCCCTTGATTACAGTCTGTATAGAAGTGCCTTCCTCCCCCTCCTCCTCGAGGAAAACACAGAAATCCATATCATCATTCTGTAGAAACAAGATCCTCATTGCTACAAGTTCTTCTTATTCATTTGAACAGTAGATAGTGTCAGCTTATTTGAAAGTCTGCTCAAGATGAGGTATCGGCTGCTCCAAAGGGTAATAGAGACTTCGCCAAGGTGGCGACCAATCATTGAATTCCTGCCAGGCATACTCATACCCCAAACCGAAAGCGGTGCCATGTTCCTTGAGCTTTATGGGCTTCGTGATCCCTTGGAGGTTTTTACCACGCTCTTTACCTAGCTCATATCCTCTCCAGTTCAAGATGCTCTCGATCTTGTTATCCCACCATTTATCCTTGTCGATGGAATTGACCCGTTCAATATGGTGGTAAGTTCCTCTGGATATCCTCCTTTTCCTGTCAATCATCGGAATAGTTTGACGGCTATAAATGGGGTTGCTACCGTCACCATGAATAATCACATCTTGGTGGTTCCACTCAAATTTTACCACCTGATGTAAGTGTTGATGCTACAGCCCCAACAGTATGAATCCAGGGTCATCCCAACAATAGGTTGTAGGATGCCGGAACATCTATCACCTGGAAATCCACTTCAAACCAAGTTGGTCCCATCTGTAGAGATAGATTTATCTCCCCTATGGCGGACCTCTAAGAACCATCAAAATATTTCACATTGATCGCCACATCCTTTATCTCATGTAGCCCTTTACCCAATTTCTTGAGTGTTATCAACAGATAGATGTTAAGACTGGATCCTCCATCGATCAAGATTCTTGTGATAAAATGATCCTCGCACTGCACGGTGATGTGCAGCGCTTTGTTGTGCCCCAATCCTTCAGGCGGTAGCTCATCCTCAGGAAAAGTTATTTTATGACTCTCCAGTACCTGGCCTACCATATTGGCCATTTTCCCACTAGTGATGTTGTTTGGAACATATGCTTCACTCAACACTTTCAACAAAGCTTTTCTGTGTGTTTCGAAATTCTGCATCAGAGAGAGGATGGATATTTGTGACGACGTCTTATTCAGCTGGTCGATGATTCAATACTCCTTAGCTTGTATCTTTCTCCAAAGGTCATCGGGACCTGTTTTGATAAGGGGGAGGCCGGTTGGCGGCCTGCTTGCTTGACTCGGCCAGATGCTCAAGGGTGTAGACCCTACCCGTTCTCGTCATACCCTGTGCTGCGACAGCTTACTCAGACCTGACCTTGCCTTTCTTTCTTACCTCGGCTGTGTAGTCCTAAGTAATGGCATGTGAATAGAAGGGTGGGGTGGTTGACATTGCCACCGAAATTGGTGCAGCCATCTTTACATCAAATGGGGTGGCAAGACTGTGACCTCGAATGATGCTTGTGTATTTGCTGGAGATACAAACTCAACTTCAATTGGCACTGCTGACTTTGCCGGTGGTGCTGCCTCAAACTCAAATGGTATAGACATATTCATCTTAGCGGCTTCAGATGGCTGAATCTGGACTATGATCGTTTTGAGAGTGACTGCGGATTTCTTTGGGTCGTCGCCTTCTGCGGTCAACCCGATTCACCCCTTGGGATCCCAATCATCTTCTATTTCAATCATATGGATACCTCTACCCTTATGGAAAGGCAGAGGATTATCGCGAATGTTTGGGGTGGGGTCTTTTGCCACAATAATCTTTTTGTCAATGAGAGCCTGTATTTTGTACTTTAGAGAACGACATTCTTCGATGGTGTTTGCTTTCATGCCGGAATGGTATGCACAGGATTTTCTTGGGTTAACCCACTAAGAAGGATTCTCAAGGGTGGCAGCGAGGATAGGTGTAATATAACCAGCGGCCTTGAGTTTTTCATATAGAGGGTCAATGGGCTCGCCTATGGCGGTGTATTGCTTTAGAGGGCGGCGATCAAAATTGGGATGAGGTCTAGGGATGTTTTGGCGTGCACGAGGGGATTGGTAATGAGATGACTGGGAACTATAAGTGTGGTAGACAGGAGCGAGTAGTGGATATTTTGGAGAAGTAGGTTCATATGTGGGTGGTGGAGCTTGGCAGGAAAGTGGTGGAGTTTGATAATATGGTGGGGGTGCTTGGTAATTTTGTGAGGGTGCTTGGTAATTCGGTGAAGGATGATATATGATTGGAGGTGTCAGATAGGTTTGGTACTTGAGTGGGGACTTGGTTCTTTGTGCAACCATTACGGCTCCCACATCTCTCTTCTTAGACACACCATCGGATTGTAGAGCCTTGTTAGTGGCTTGCAAGACTTCAAAATTTATAACCATACCGCTTTTAATACCTTCTTCAATCTGCTCACCCAATTTGATTATGTCAGAGAACTTGTGGCCTTCAACCATCATTAACTGTTCATAATACTGTGGGTCCTGATCCCAGACAAAGAACTTGTTCATCTGTTCTTCTTCTAGAGCAGGTCTGACTTTAGCGGCTTCCGACCTCCAGCGAGTAGCATACTTGCGAAAGGTTTCTGTAGGCTTCTTCTTAAAATTTTGAATGTAGAACGCGTCTGGTGCATTCTCTGTGTTGAATCTAAACCTATCCATGAAATTAGACGCCATGCTTACCCAGTTTGACCATTTCTTGGGGTCTTGGATAATGTACCAAGACAATGCATCTCCCTTCAAACTCCTCATGAACAGCAGGATTCTTTCATCCTTTCCCACGCCAACCAATTTGTCGCAATAAGTCCTCAGTTGGACTCTCAGATCACTAGTACCGTCAAACATTTCGAACTTTGGAGGTTTGTACCCCTCGGGTAGTTCGACATCAGGTTGGATACAAAGGTCTTCATAATTCAACCCTTCAATCCCTTTGTTCCCTTCAACACCCTGAACTTGGCTGGTCAGTTTCTTAAGCTCTTCGCCAGGTTCCTGATAAGTATATCCTTTTCGTCAGACTCAGACGCCTGTGGGATAGGCAGAGTGGAATGGGTCATGGTTTCCACATAGATGGGATTGTTATAGGTGTGGAAATGGTCTTTTGTGGGGTTTTCAGGTTCTAGGATGAGTAATGGGGTGCTATTTGAGGTGTGGCAAGCATTGTACTATGTTGGGAGAGTTTGGTTCTTTAAGGGGTGGTGTGATGGTTTTGCTATCTTGGGATATTTTGTGGAGGTACGGGGTTTTGAGCATTTGGAAGGTTGACGTCAGAGACGTTGAGGGAAAATGATAAGTTGGCCAGATTCCGGACTTGATTGAGTTCTTCCCGAAACTTCAGCAATTTTCGTTCAAGTGGCGACATGATCTCATGCAAGGCCTGAATACCTCGGCCATCATTGGCCTCTATCCGTTCAATCACATTCTCCTTTTTGATGTCGCTAGACTCTTCCATCTTACTTTTGCCTTTGTCTTTGCCCTTAGGAGTACTATGGGGAGGAGTAGGTGGAGGGGCCTTGGATCTGGTGCGATAGGCTGATGATGCCAGAATGTACGAACTAACCTTTGGGGAGGGGAGTAAGAAAAATAAAAAC
Source organism: Nicotiana paniculata (assembly GCA_005239505.1). Classification (NCBI taxonomy): domain Eukaryota; kingdom Viridiplantae; phylum Streptophyta; class Magnoliopsida; order Solanales; family Solanaceae; genus Nicotiana; species Nicotiana paniculata. The sequence continues at coordinate 10,142 of ML313555.1, forward strand.
AAAAGGTAACCAAGTTAGTGAGGATTATGAAGAGAGTATTGCAGTATTTAAACACATAATACGGAAATGAAAGCATGTCCTAAGTTGGGGACCTCTTTGTGCCTGAGGTAGGCCTAGCGACAAATTGATTTGGAGAACTTAACTGGTAAATGCCTCATTTTATTGATAATAAAATAGACGAATCCCGAAACGACAGACGAAAAATAAAAATCACTAATGGCCATTGGCCTTATTACATTGAGAGAAAAATAAAGACATTCCTATCTACTTGGTCCCAGAAGGACCTTCCCCAGATTCGTCATTCCTGCTTTCTTCTAACATTTTTCCCAACTCGCTAAATCCCAGCAGCAGATAAGTTCTGGCTAAATATCCCCATGCAGCTCCCTCAACCTTTTGACAATCTTCAACCCTTTTGATGAGCTTTTCTTCCAAATCGATTATACCTTGTTCCAAATATCCCAGCCTTAGCCATGTCCTTCCATTCCTCGATCAGTCTTTTGTTGGACTCATGTATCTTGTGGCGATCATCCTCATTTTCCCGGATCCTTTTAAGCAGCTGGTTAAACTTGACTTGTGTATCAGCCCTTTCATCTACAACCCTGTGACCTCGGGCGTACTCCGGCTTGATCTGACCACCCAGTTTTTCTTCCAACCAACCCAGATGGAAATGGGTATAACCGGCATGATACCTGTCCGTCTCGATGGTGTCTTTCTCAAGTACAACCTTGCAGTGCCATAGGTGCTAAGGGGAAGGTGTTAGGAACCCCTCAAGATCCACACGTGTGGTTCCCAACCGAATAGTTTTGTGAATTTTTACATAGAGCAAATAATAAATAAAGGCTCAAATAAGAGGGGATTTAAGTCATAAGCATGCATATGTTTGAAAATGGTAAAGGAATTTAGACTTTGGAAAAGATTACGAGCTAAGCATATAAAAGGTGTCCTAGGTGTATAATAATATGGATAACATCAATGCAATACCCGGTAGTCACTCCTCGAAGAGGGGCTACACGTGGTATTAGCGCATCGGTCATCATATTCATATTCTACCCTTCCCACCCCATAAAGGTGATTAAAGCGCGTGTTGGTCATGAAACTTATTGCGTGCTATTACCCATCCAATCCTATCAGTCCTGGAGGAAGCTACGGACTACTATTCCTAGAGGGTGAGTATTAGGCTGAACCCCTAGGTGTAAAGGACAAAATGCTAAACGACAAACAAAACAATTAGGACTGCAAATACAGGGAAACATATAGAGGCTGATATGAGGCTCAGATATTTCTCCCAAATTATACACATAAATAGCACGACTAAAACACAAGTGAAGTCCTTAACTTCAGGACCTAAAGCATGATGTCTAGGCGAGAATACAGTAACGAGGCAGTGTTTGTACTAAGTTTCAGAGAAACGGATCTTTACCAGATTCAGACTATCGATCGTGACCTATTATTACCCAAACAACACACAGAAAGAAGGTAGATATCCAGTTTTAAATTAGTTTAATACCTAAGGCTTGCCTAGGCGTATTAAACCGCTCCAGTTATACTGTTTTAGCTTCTTCAGAAAATAGTAGTTAGACAAAGATGAGTCTGTTTTTAATCTTAATCAAGATAAAGGGGTGAATATAAAATGCAATCCTAAGGTCATTGCATCTAAATGCAAAACAAGATGCAGAAGGATGCAAATTTTGCATGTTGTTCTAAATGCATGAGCGTCTTCAGTGTTAGAATCTATTTCTTAGCGATATTCATTACCACATTCTGGCTAAAAACAGAACATACAGAGACGTAATTCCTTGTTAAGTTACTGAAACCTAATACATGATTCTAGGTGTTCATAGCAGCTATTTACTTTAACACATGATTTTGGCATAGAAAACATGAGCATGCTGAGAATGAAATCCTAAGGGGATATGATTTCTAAGATGCAAGATTTGACAATAATTAGTTATTTAGCCTAAAATGGGATTTCTAGATGAAACAATTGTTAGAATGCTGAAACAGTAATATTATAACAGCCAATTTCTGTTGTTATCCAACTATAAACATGATTTCTAAGTGAATATAAGTATGATGAGATGCTGACATGAATGGCCCTAAGTATCATGATATCTAATGCATGTATGACATGTATTCCTAAGCATAGTGGCTATTGCGCATATATGAAAGCAAACCTATAAGCATGGTTTCTACCCATATTTATACTAAGCATGCATACCCCACCCATTTCACTATCCAGCCCCAGAACCATTTTTTACAATTAATTATTACAGACCAGCATTGCACAAATTTCATAAGTAAATAAGGAAATTAAGAAGTTACACTATATGGAGCCTAAAAATAAGCCCAAACCCTCAGATCCAACAATGCCATATGCCATGACCTTTTATAACCGAGGTGTGTCAGGGTTCCTAAGGACCTCAGAGGATCCCAGGCAGTGCTCACACCCAAGTACCCTAGCTAGGAATGAGTAAGTGCAGTGTGGGAATGCCACCCTTGTGTGTCAGAGTTCAATGGTAATCAAATGGTCCCCAAGGCAGTGCTCACACGAATGGGGTTGAACTTAGAAATAGGAGTAGTGAGATGTGCTCATAGCTTTAAAAAAGTTGAGTTGGAAATAGTTTTCTGAAATAAATGTTTTGAAATAAGCCTTGAAGAACAACATGAGAGTTTGATTTTATGAAAAACCACTTTGAGGAGGAAAATAAACAGGACAATCAGCAACTGAAAAACATATACAGTTTAGGAAACAAACACAATCAGGGATAGGGGAAACGGGGACAAATAAGTCACATAGTGGAAGCAGACTTGCAAAAAGTAGACCTCATAGTAGTATTAGAGGACCTAAGCAGTCATAGAATAGTTCATCACAGAGTATTCATGATAGGATCCCAAATAACATCACATTGAGGGGTGTTAGGATTACATGGCGACTAAGTATCAGGAATGCATGCTTATAGTGTCAGGAATCAGGGGTAAGGCAGAATCATTGTGAAATAGATGAGAAAAGCAATAAACATGCTGAACTAAAGGGAAAGGGATATCATATGGACATAGTAGACAAGTTAATTGCAAGGCAAGCAGCAGAACCACAAATAGAAGCATAAGAGGAACAAAAGGAATCGTAGTACAAACAAAAACATATTGTTTTTCGTGCTATAAACATAAACTGAAAAACATACCAGTTTTGAATGAAAGAATGAATGCAGAGTGAAGAGCACTAATGTGAAGAACAATAGAATCACTCACTCTTGGCTTTCGGCCGACTGAGTTGTAAATAAACAGCAAGAGAGTGTATGTGTGTGTGTAGGAGAGAGCTTAGAACAATATGTATATTCGTCCCTTGTTATTGAAAGACTAGAAGTATATATAGTTTGAAACTATGTAGCAAATAAAGCAGGAATCATAGTTAAGTAGTAAATTATGGAATTATGTACCAATTATAATCACATTTGCATAAGTAGTCCCTTTAATTAAGGAGTTACTTCAAACGGTAACATGCAAGTAATAAATAAAGAAGGAAATCATGCAAGACTAAATATAGTATATAAGGAAATAGTTTTGGTATCAAACAAGTACAGAACATGCAATAGAGGTCAGGTTTAGTAAATTCTAATTAGGGAAAGTAATTAGGAGTCAACTGGTAACATAGTCGACCATAGAATAAGGCAAGAAAATATTTTAGTGGTTGAAATCAGTAATGAAATCATCACAAAAGATTGGTGAAAGGTATAAATTACAGGAAATTAGGGATTCAAACAAGAGTAGCATTAGCTAAGGGAAATCAACACAGATTGCAAACACATAATAGGCAAAATGAATCAACTCGGAAACCCTAATAGGCACAATAAGGTAAAAGATCATATAAAATCAAGGATTCAAACTAGAACATGTTAAATGATTAAAGGAATCAACATAACAATCATAATATAAATGGGAGCAGCAAAAAACCAGAAACCCTGATGAACAGAATGGGATAAAACCACATAAACCCAGAATATTTATGGGAAACAAGCACACAGGCGGATTAATCAAGCATATTATCGAAGACATACTTGGATACCCAGGATTAGGGCTAAGAAAATTAGGGTTATGACATAATAACTCAGATAAAGATAAAAATCTAATTAAATGTTTGAACACAATGAAAATCGTAAGATAATACTAAAATCGGAAGGAAAAGTCGTTTTAAAAAGGGGTTATGAAACCCTAGTTTGAAGACGAAGACTGTTCAAAGTAGAAAAGCTTTTTATTTCAAAGAAAACGTGTAGAAAAGCGTAGTAACATCGTAGATCTAAGGCAGATCTAGAAGAAATTAAAAATATATAGGAGTTAGGGTTTCGCGGAACCTAGAGATGTAGGAAAAACCTCAAAGACGTTGTCAGCTTAAGCCGGAAAGGTTGTATCTCTTTCTCAGACGGACGGGGGAGGCCGGAAAGTGGCATGAGGGTTCCTGAGAGGTGAGTGAACCGCTCCAGGTTCGCCTGAGGGCTCTAGGGTGTCACTGGACCGATGCAAGGTGGACAAATAGCCATGAGAGGATGATGAGCCATGGTTTCTGGTGAGAGAATCAGCCGGAGAAGATGACTGGACTCCATCGGAGGAAAGAAGCCAAAGAAGTCTTCTAGGGGAGAACCATAGAACATCAGAGACATATAGAGAGAGAAAGGGAGATGGGCAAATGAGGGGTCGGAGGGGGTAGTGGTATGGGTTTAATTATGGTAACTATGTTTTGGACCGTTGATCTTATTTGATCAATGGTTCAGATCGGGTGTGGGGTTTGGCCGGGTAGGAGCGGGTTTTGGGCTGGGCTAGAGAATGGTTTTTGGGTCAGGTGGGGGTTGGTTTAAAATTGGCTATAATTTAAAAAAATGGGCTAAATGTTAAATACCCTATTAAATAAGATAATTAATTAATTAAAATAGCTAATAATTGTAAAAAAATGAAATTGAGACCAAATGATTGAAATTATAGCGATTAACTAATATATAAAAATAAAAATGATCATTTATTTATTTTAAAATGGTATAAATGTACATTTGTGCTATAATCGCAAAAACTGCTAAAATTAACTAAATAATGTCAATATTGGCTAATTTGTGAATAATTAAATCCTAAGGGAATTAAATAGGATATAAATAACATATTGAGTAAGAAAATGATTTGAAATTATTTATTACATCATTTATGAATAATTATGCGATATAAAGTATTAAATAAAAAGAAAAATAATTTGATAAAAATACGTAAAATTGTGGGAAAACACCAGTCACTGTAAAGAATGATTTTGAAAGTATATATGCAAGTTTGAAAATAATTCGAGGAAAAATTTAGTATCAGCACCTGCTTATACTGACTCAACTCTCTCAAAATAGTAAGTAAAATAGTTGTCCGGCCCTATAAGGCTCGATATATATATATATATATATATAACTGCTCTGACGTAGTAGGCTCACTCATAGGCGCTCAACCATACTAGGCTCTGTATCTCGACCAACTGGGCTCTCTCATAGGCGCTCGGGCACAGTAGGCTCAGTATATTACTTACCATATGATCAAAGGTTGCCCAAAATAGGCCTGTCCATCGATTATAGCTTGATGGTAATGAAAATACTATAACAATGTATATATAGATTCTTTCATCTCTTGACTGGAAGAAGATAATACTCAATTGAATATGAAATCCCGATACAGAGAACATTGTAACTTACAAGACTAGGAAAATATACATAAACTCCGGGATATGAATTTTTCTTTATCCCTCGTTATCAAACTCGTGTAATTATGAGATCATGAAAAATGACGGAAGGGCTTAGCCTTAATATACCTGAGTCCATTTTTCCTGAAAATTTCTCTAACACACTAATTGCGACAAAACACGTGACGAGAAGATCGAAGTAGGGAAAAATATCCTTATGAAATGTTCGAATCAAATAACGTTGCAATGCAAAATAATCTTGGCTAACTCTTTCTTCAATAACGTTGCTGAAACTATTTCTCAACATTGTTTTATGTTCCTTGGCTGAAAGACTTCTAAGAGATGAGAAATTCAATCTGAATTAGAAAGGTTATTTAACCTTTAAGTGGGCTCCACCTGATAAGATGACTAATAAATATACTTCTCTAAGGGTGCCACATTAATCCATGACTTAAGAGTCATATTTAAGTTAGTTTCTTGGCTGCCACGTGCCCTTAAACTTGATCCAAAATCTTTAATTTCTTAGTTAATTATCCCATTAAAATCACTAAACCCAATTAGTCACATAACTAAGAATTATCTCAAATTACTTAAAATACTACTTACTTTTAACACACTTTATACATATCGCAATAAAGGTCATATGGTACCTTTTATGGCACTAATTCATAAATACCGAGATTATAGCTCAGACCATGTATTCTCCCAAAATGTCAAACTTCGACAAAACTCATTTTCTTTGATTAGTTTACCCTCAAAACTTCATGAATTTACTTATCACTTGTTTGAAATAACATAATACTTATAACCTCAAAAATAATCTCATTCCCGAGCTTATATCAGTCTACTCATGGTGTACTTGCATATACGGAAACATGGGGTGTAACATTATTCCCCCCTTTGGAACATTCGCCGAAATGTTGACTGGTACACTTACAATTTTCATAACCTATGTCTCCTGAATACTTTAGTACTCTCCTTTCCATCTAGGAAACTTTTCCGTGAATAAATCCCAAGGCCAGGGCATTCCCCCCTTTAGGCCTCTTTTTCACACCACGAATTGTGGTCGGAATCCTTCCAACCTCGTGACTGGTGCTGCCTTCCCTCATGCAATCTGTATGACTCTGACCTTTTATGTGCGCCTATGCAACTCTTCTCTCCTTTTTCCAAACTTTTAGCTAATCTTTGGGCGTCACTTTATATACATAGCTTGATAAGATGTCTCTATGGGCATTTATAGGTATACTGATTTTCTTCGCTTGGTACTTTATTGAACTTCACAAATACTTCTATATCTTATCTCAAAAACCTGGTTATCTATCCGTATGACTTTACTGCATCTAGGTTAGTCATATTATACCACAACTCTTACTTTGTTTTTTTGTCATTGCTGAGGTCTTCTACCAACTTCCAGTTTATTATCGTTGCTCATCCTATATGTATAAGTCTAATTCCTTAAATGCTTCCTTATTGCTATTCATCTTAAGAATGATGGCCTAATCTTACCTCATACTTTGTGACTTTTGTCCATCCATTGTTGATTCATCTTAATGTTGATCTATCATCTACCACTGATAACTTGATCTCTTATGTAACACCGCCACTAGGGCTCACGTCTCATCGGGGACATCTGGAGTACATAGATTAATCTACCTATGGGCGGTACTATACTTCAATAACAGAGGTATAAAACTCCAAAATCTTAAGTGTGTTCATAACGTCAACAACTCGGGATCATTGATCGAATAATTCCTTTCGTTCCTTCTTAGCCTTCTTTAACATAAGCTATTACTTTTCCTAGTCTTTCTGCCCTTTTCTGCATGCGTACTTAGTTTATCTTAGTTCCCACGCATGCCAGAGTTTTCGTGTAACTCATATGGTCTCGAAGATCACTTTTACATTTACTTCCCGTTCATTAGCCACGGCATGTGCCATTTTCCTTTGGAGTGCATACAATTATGTTATGAGACATTTTTTACACGATCATTTCCTTTTTAGGTCGTTGTACTTAGGTTGAACACTTCTTCCTTATTTCCGCAGCTATCCTTTCGTTGTAGTACTTAGGGAGAACCCTTGACTCTTGTAAAGCTATGAGCTTATTACAGACCTTTTGATGTCCTTCCTTCCCCATGATTATCTGTAGTTGCTTACCTCCAGCCCTTGTGCTTGTAGGGGTGCTTATGAACTGATACTTTGACCGTCTTCCCAGTAGAACTCTCTTTTACTCCTGTAACATTCATACGGTACCCTTTATTACCCCGAATCCTATCTGAATATATCTAAAGTACTATAATGACATTGCTGCAAGGCTGAATTTCTCCATGTTGGGGTTCACTATACTTATCTTGCATGATCCGCTGATTTGTTTGTAACCTCTTGTCTAGTCATGACTAGGCTCTTCCTGAATCAATTACTAACTACTCGTTGGCCCATTCTCATATCCATATTCCGCGTACTCTTTATTGGGTTATTTCCTTTGTCTTACCTTACCTCTCGCACTAGCTCCTTATTTATCAAAATCATCCCGGGTAGGAACTCTTACTTCCTTTTCTTGGCATTGTGCTTACATGATGTTCTGGAATCATATCATATTTGTAACAATTGAACAAGTGCAATTTCATCCTTTTCTCATTTTTACCGCATTCTTCCTTTGTCATTCCATAGTTACTAGATCCACTTAATTCCACACCATTCTATATTCCCCTGTTTAGGGGAGTACTAATAGTTGGAGCTACGACGAACTGCCTATAGATGCTTTTCCTCTTCATCTTTAGCGTCCTCTCACATTATCAATGACCTTTACTCGCCTTGGGGTAATCCTTTTGTTACCGAGGATAACAAAACTGCTTACTTGCGATGGTGACACTTAGTGTAACTGGCAAATACAGTCCCTTAAGCTTAACTTTGGTCACATTACTTGCTTTAGCGAAGCTTCTACCTGAGTGAACATTCTTTGAATTCATCATGGATCTTCTTCTGTTGTCATACTATTATCACTGGAATGTAATCTGAAATTCTCATGATGCTGACTATTATCAAATCATTAAGTCCCTGATTCATTTTTTTAGCTTATCTCGTTCACCGTTCTTAACTGAATTCTATTATTCTAGGGTCTAACTTTTCCTTCTATTAATCACGTTAGAGTTGCGAACTTATTTCTCGAAATAAGGATGTGACTATATGGCCTATACTTTTTTGTTGTCTTAAGGCCTATCACCTTTCGTCTCTTTCTTCATTTGACAATAGACTCTGTAATATTGATATTTTTTTTATGTTATCGTTGTCATCCATGTATCACGTCTTACTCATAATGCTCCATTAATTCTCTTCTTATTTCTTGTTATCATTTATGTCGATCACTTTATTCAAAAAACTTCGATAAGATATTCTTTTGCTTTTAGCTCCCGTTGCTCCATCCCATGGGCTCTTCGTGTTGCCTAATATTCTTTCTCTACTAGGGACGGGAGCCCTACTAAGGTAATATTTATCCTTTCAAGGCTTACAGTGCCTGTCCTTGTAGTACTCATATCTAGCTATACTATTTTAGAGTGCACCATATGGATGTCTCACAAGGAGATTCACTTTTGCAATATCCTTCAGAAACATCTACTAATACAAACAATCCATCAACCATTTTGGGTCAGTCTCACCCCAGCTGTAACCTAATATTTTGTCCTTATCTTAAACCTTATTTTTTAGCTACCACAGGGCATAACTTAGATAGGTGTGGCCAATTATACACACCTCTGTTACTGTTGAAGCTAACTCAAAAGGCTTATATTCCTCTGTCTGAGTTGTAAATAGTGTTAACCTTCATTAACTAGGTGCCTCGTGCCCTTATTCATCTTGCTTATTTTACTTGTTCAAACTCGAATTTATCTTCTGAATCTCGCATTGCCTTTTACCGTAGGGTGGATAGACATTCTTGCCTTAAGGATCCTCAGCAAGAGGCTTACGCATCTTATTACACCCATGGTCTACTAAGGACCTTACATTTACTCATCATAAGCATCATGAAAAATCGAGTTCCCCTGACTCAACCCTTCCATAGCCAAATTATCAGGTCAATCATATGTGTTTTGGATGGTTTCGGCATCTATGGTGAAATTTAGAAGTTTCAAAGTTCATAGGCTTGAATTTGATTTGACTTTTGGTGTTTTTGCGTTGTTTTTGGTGTTTCGAAGGCTCGAATATGTTTGAATGATGTTATGGGATATGTTGGTAGGTTTGGTTAAGGTTCCGGGGGCCTCGGGTGTATTTCGGATGCTTAAACGGGCACTTTTGGTCTATGGGAGATTGCTGGTTTTCTGATGTTGTAGCAGCAGTGGTTTGTTAATCGCGATTGTGTGAGTTCATCCGCGATCGAGTAGAATAAGTTGAGACCAGGCGGATTTTGTGAATTGTGATCGCGAATGTAGGTGTGCGATCGCATAGTGTGAGCAGTCTTGGTCACTGCGTTCGCGTGGGGACCTTTGCGTTCGCATAGTAGGACTTGGAGTGGTAGTGAGGTGATGGAATTTCTCTATGCGACCGCATAGAGCTGGTCGAGATTGCATTGTTCTGAGGATTTGTGTTACGTGATCGCATAGATGTGTATGCGACCGCATAGGGTTAGTTTGGTTGGGCATCATTTTGTTCTTCGTGATCGCACTGAAGGAAATTATAGTGCTGGACAGAATGTTCTAAATAGCCCTTTCTTACGAATTTTTGTCTATTTTCCTCAATTGTTGAGCGGGTTTGGAGCTCTTTGAGGGGGTTTGAAGAGGAAATCAAAGGGAATCACTTGGAGGTAAGATTTTCGACTTGATAACTCGATTCTAAGTCGTTTTCTAAGTAATTAAACCGGAAATTTGCTGGATTTAAACCCAAAATTGGGAGGCTAAGTGCAAGAGAATTGGAAATATCTTTTGGTGATTTTAGTGGGCAATTATGGTCCGATTTTGATGTTCTTGGTATGTACGGACTCGTGGGAGGATAAGGATTCTTCTGATTTAGTTTTTATCCGATTCCGAGACGTGGACCCAGGGAGCGGATTTGGCAAATTTCGGGAATTTGTGCCTAATTTTGATAGTTTTCAATTGGGTTTTGTCTCCCGAGCATATTTTGATGTTATTCATCTATTTTTTGATAAACTCAGAGCATTTGGGAGCCGATTCGAGGGGCAAAGAGCACCGCAAAATAATTTTTGGGCTGTTTTGAGGTAAGTAACGATTGTAACTCTAAACCTGAGGGTATGAAACCCTGGTATTTGATAGTGTTTTGGTAAATGAGGTGAACCACATACTAGGTGACGAGCGTGTTGGCGTGCACCGATAGGGATTGAGATCTGGTCCATCCCGTAGCGACTATTAAGCCGCGTATTCGATTTGAAACCTTACGACATCCTGTATTTCAGAAGTTTATACTTGTTTATGGGCTGTGAGCCATGTTTGGGGCCTCGTGCCGACCTGTTTAGAACCTCATGGGTATTTTTACACTATTCTCACACCATCCTGATAGAACGTTTGTGAACTCAGTCATGTTTACCAATTGTTGTTATTTTCACTGTTATCACACTATATTGGAACTCTGAGAGGTATTTTGGGCTAAGTCCTGTGAGTTGAGATGAATTGCCCGAGTGGCTTGTGAGGATGACTGAGTGAGTCCGAGAGCCGAGTATGGATCGGGCTACACATCGCAACAATATATGTTATATATGGATTGGGCTGCACGCCGCAGCCTTATATGTTATATATGGATCGGGCTTCACGCTGTAGCAATATACGTATTGGATCGGACTGAACGCCGCAACAAATATAGCGCTTGGCCTGAAGGAGCCCCTCCAGGAGTCTGTACACCCCTAGTGACCGCAGTCGACTATTATATGGGTCGGGTTGCACGCCGCAGCATATGCTATATGGGTTGGGTTGAACGCCGCCACGTATCTTATATGGATCGGGCTGCACGCCGCATCAATATACATTATATATAGATCGGGTTGCACACTGCATCAATATATATCCAATACGTATATATATATAACTCGATCCATATATAATGCATATTGATGCGGCGTGCAGCTCGATCCATATAACATACGCGGCGGCGTTCATCCCAACCCATATAGCATGTGCTGCGGCGTGCAGCCCGACCCAAATAATAGTCAACTGCGCTCACTGGGGGGTGTGCAGACTCCTGGAGGGGCTCCTTCAGGCCAAGCGCTATATTTGCTGCGGCATTCAGCCCGATCCAATACATATATTGTTGCAGCATTAAGACCGATCCATATATAACATATATTGCTGCGGCGTGCAGCCCGATCCATATATAACAGATATTGTTGTGGCGTGCTGCCCTATCCATATGTAATATATAACATATATATTGTTGTGGCGTGCAAACCAGTCCATATGTAATATATAACATATATATTGTTGCGGTCTGCAGCCCGATCCATACTCGGCCCTCGGCCTCACTCAGTCATCCTCACAAGCCACTCAGGCAATTCATCTCAACTCAGTGGACTCAGCCCAAAATACCTCTCAGAGTTCCAATACAGTGTGATAACAGTGAGAATAACAACAAGAGGTAAACATGACTGAGTTCACAAACGTTCTATTAGGATGGTGTGACAATAGTGTAAAAATACCCTTGAGGTTCTAAACAGGTCGGCACGAGGCCCCAAACATGGCTCACAGCCCATAAACAAGTATAAACTTCTGAAATACAAGATGTCGTAAGGTTTCAAATCGAATACCCGGCTTAAAAGTCGCTACGAGACGGACCAGGTCTCAATACCTATCGGTGCACACCCACACGCTCGTCACCTAGTATGCGGGTCACCTCATTTACCAAAACACTATCAAATACCAGGGTTTTGTACCCTCAGGTTTAGTGTTACAATCGTAACTTAACTCAAAACAGCCCAAAAATTATTTCACGGTGCTCTTTGCCCCTCGAATCGGCTCCCAAATGCTCTGAGTCTATCATAAAATAGATCAATAACATCAAAATATGCTAGGGAGACGAACCCCAATTGAAAACTATCAAAATTAGACACAAATTCCCGAAATTTGCCAAATCCGTTCCCCGAGTCCACGTCTCGGAATCAGATAAAAACTAAATCAGAAGAATCCTTATCCTCCCACGAGTCCGTACATACCAAGAACATCAAAATCGGACCATAATTGCCCACTCAAATCACCAAAAGATAATTCCAATTCTCATGCACCTAACCTCCCCAATTTTGGGTTTAAATCCAACAATTTTCCGGTTTAATTACTTAGAAAATTACTTAGAATCCAGTTATCAAGTCAAAAATCTTACCTCCAAGTTATTCCCTTTGATTTCCTCTTCAAACCCTCTCAAAGAGCTCCAAACCCGCTCAACAATTGAGGAAAATAGACAAAAATTCGTAAGAAAGGGCTAGTTAGAACATTCTGTCCAGCACTATAATTTCCTTCAGTGCGATCGCGAAGAAACAAAATGCTGCCCAACCAAACTAACCCTATGCGGTCGCAGAAACATCTATGCGATCGTGTAACACAACTCCTCAAAACAATGCGATCTCGACCACCTCTATGCGATCGCATAGAGAAATTCCATCACCTCACTACCACTCCAAGTCCTATTATGCGAACACAAAGTTCCCCACGCGAACGCAGTGACCAGGACTACTCATACTATGCGATTGCACACCTACATTCGCGATCGCAATTCACAAAATCCGCCTGGTCTTAACTTATTCTACGCGATCGCGATTAACAAACCACAGCTGCTAAAACATCAGAAAACCAGCAATCTCCCATAGACAAAAAGTACCCGTTTGAGCATCCGAAATACACCCGAGGCCCCCGGAACCTTAAGCAAACCTACCAACATATCCCATAACATCATTCAAACTTAGTCGAGCCTTCGGAACACCAAAAACAATGCAAAAACACCAAAAATCACATCAAATTCAAGCCTATGAACTTTGAAACTTCTAAATTTCACCAAAGATGCCGAAACCATCCAAAACACATCTGATTGACCTGAAAATTTGCACACATATCCAAAATGACATTATGAACCTACTCGAACTTCCGAAATTCCATTTCGACCCTGTATCTCGACCAACTGGGATCGCTCATAGGCTCTTCGCCACAGTAGGCTCGATATATAACTTACCGTCTGATTAGAGGTTGCCCAATAGGGGCTTGCCCATCGATTATAGCTCGATTGTACTGAAAATATTATAATAATTTATGTATAGATTCTTTGCTCTCTTGATTTTAAGAAGATAATACTCAATTGAATATGAAGTCCTGATACGAAGAACATTTTAACTTACAAGACTAGGAAAATATAGGTAAACTTCGGGATGTGAATTTTTATTTATCCCTCGTTATCAAACTCGAGTAATTATGAGATCATGCAAAATGAAGGAAGGGATTAGCCTTAACATACCTCAGTCAATTTTTCTTGACAATCCCTTTAACACACGTTAATTACGACAAAACACCTGATGGCAAGATCGAAGTAGGGAAAAATATCCGTATGAAATGTTCGAATCAAATAATGTTGCTATGCAAAATAATCTTGGCTAACCCTTTCTTGAATAATGTTGTTGAAACTCTTTCCCAATATTGTTTCTATGTTCCTTGGCTGAATGTATTCTAAGAGATGAGAAATTCAATTAGAATTAGAAAGGTTATTTAACCTTTAAGTGGGATCCACTTGATAAGATGACTAATAAATATACTTTGCTAAGGGTGCCACATTAATTCATGACTTAGGAGTCATATTTAAGTTAGTTTCTTGGCTTCCACGTTGGTGGCCTTAAACTTTATCCAAAATCTTTGATTTCTTAGTTAATTATCCCATCAAAATCACTAAATAACCCAATTATCCACATAACTAGGAATTATCTCAAATTACTTAGAATACTACTCACTTTTAACACACATTATACATATTTCTATAAAGGTCATATGGTACCTTTTATGGTACTAGTTCATTAATATCAGGTATTATAGCTCGGACCATATTTTATCCCAAAATATCAAACTTCGACGAAACTCATTTCTTTGATTAGTTTATCCTCAAACCTTCACGAATTTACTTATCACTTGTTTGAAATAACATAATACTTATAACCTCAAAAATAATCTCATTCCGAGCTTATATCAGTCTACTCATGGTGTACTTTCATGGACGAAAACGTGGGGTGTAACATCGTAGTTGTTCTTAAATTTGATTATGTGTGGGACTACTCTCTATGGTTGTGAGGGAATTTATTTATGGAGGAAAGGTAATGCTTGAACTCTATGCTAGATTAATTTAGCGGGTCGTGAATATTGCTTGGCGCTTGTGAGTCAAATTTTGAGGCGAGGATGTTACACTATTGTGCTTAGTCTTATTACACTCGAATTTACTGCACTTTATAGCGTTTGTGCTTTAGTCGATAGTGTTATGCAACGATTGTGTATTATATGCCTTGTAGGACAATTAGGAGCTATGAAGAAATTATGGAATGAATTTGATTGATTTGGAGCTTAGAAGCCTGAGTATAAGCTCAAGAGAGTAAGCCGAGATCGCGTTCGGGGGTGGAAAACCACGTCTGGATATCAAAAACGCAAGAAATATTTGTACTCTGAGAAAGGGAGCCAAGGATTTTATCATTCAATTCTCACTCAAGACAATGGTTTGGATTGTGTTATGTTTTCCTTTAACTTAAACATTGTTATGATGAATTACTCCATATCCATGGAGTATTTCTCATTAGAGTTTGATGGATTTAGTGTCTTGAAACTTGTTTGTGCATAATTAACTCTAGTTTTATGTATTTAATCGTTTTGGATGTTTTAACAGTTGCATCTATATTCACTTGTTCGTGTAATCGAGAGAGGCGTAACTTGTGATATTGTTGCATTATATTTTGTTGGTTCAATTCATTTAATTATCCATAGTAATCGGAAGAGGCTAGTTGAATTTTTTGATTAAACTTAGTTAGGAGGATGATCGAGAGAGGTTCTACTAAAGACCAATTCACTACGAATTCCTGCAAATCTTCACATGCTTAAAATTGGTTCATCTTGTAAGGTTGAGACTTAACTGAGAGAGGAGTTACTACTAAACAATTTATTAATAACTTAGTGAATTCGAGAGACTCACTTTAACCTTAGAAGTGAATTATCTAGAGTTAAATCCCAAACATCTATCTTACACCTATCCTATCAACCATATTTTCTCCCGATTGATAACTCCTCTTACTTAATACTAGTGTTGATTGTCATTATCCAATAGTCAGACTCTAATTTTAGATTTAAATAACATAAACTTAAATTATTGTTCATCTTGGATAGCAAACTAGTTATAAACTACAATAATAACTATTTAACTCGAATCCTTTGGATACGATATTACAATTTACTATATTCGACTAGCGAGCATAATTTTGTGTTGTGTTTTAAGCTCGTCATCCCCATCTCTTCCCTGTTGGCGTTCTAAGCCGTTCTATTGTCACCAATCATGGCGTGCCCTATCACCCTCCTTATCCACTCACAGATTAAACACACAAACATCTGAGCTGTTGGATCATCTGATCAATGATTCAAATTTCATATATGATTTTATCAAGATTTTAAGCACCCGCCCTCAGAGATCTCATGCCCACCATCCAAAATATATTAATCCAACGGCCACCGAAATTCCCCCTAAAATTCCTAATTGATCAAATTATCAAGACCGTTGGTCTCAAAGATCAACGGCCCAGGTTCTATCTCCCTACCTTAATTCATAGACCAATCATATTCCCCCCAAAACCCCTAATCATTTCCTAAGAGACCATCCGCCTTTCCTTTCCTTTTCCTCTCTCTTTTCTCTCATCTCCATCAACCATCAATCTCCTAAAATCTTGCACAAATCAGTGCAAGGTCACTAGAATCAACCCTAAATCATCTCTTCTGTCCCTACTACACCACGAATCGTGCTGCAAATTTCCTTTTTCAATCACAAACTCAAAACCCCTAAGGTCAAAAGAGAAATCATCTGATTTTCTCTCATAAGTTGAAGTTCGAGCCTGAAACCACCCTTTGCCTTTTGAAATATGCGAATCCATCCTGTTATTGCCTATTTCATTATTCAAATTCAAAACACCCAAATCCTAAAAGCCTAGACTCAAGAATGCTACATCAGATCTTCGATTTTCCTTCATGTTTCATCAAATCGGAGCATGCATGGAGTCGTCTCAGAAGTTCATTAAGAGTATTCAATGTCCAGAGGTTGAACTTCGTGATCTATGGACTTTAGGGTTTTAACCACTAGTCCAACGCCTTCAACGGCCGACCCTCGTGCTCAGGTAAAATCGACCCTATTTTCCCCTCTGTTTTCTTTCTGATTTCATTCAATCTTTCTATCATCATCTACCATGTGTTACTCTCCACTATTGTTTTGAATCTATGAAACCCTAAGAGCCTTAAATGGAACTATAAATAGAGCCTTTAATGTTCTCACCAACACGACCTAACACTAAAAAGCGTCTACACAGCCATCTAAGAGCAATTCTGGGATCCAAAACCTAGGGTTCCTTACTGTTTTCCTTTTCCGTTTTTGAGTACTATCGTTGCTTCGAGCTTGAAGATTTTTGGGACTTAAGCAACTAAGAGAGATTTTTTTTTGGTCAGCTACCCTCAAAAAGGTCAGTACATTCCTAACTTCTCTCTTTAATCATCTTTTATGAACATTATGAATATGTTGGTTGTCTTCTGTGACCTATAGTTTTTTTATGATGCTTGTAATGTTTATGTTCTATTTTTCTTGTGATCACTTGGCATGCCTCTTGAGTCTTTAATTGATAATTGATCAACTTATTATGCGATTCCTGATGACTTCCATTTCTGAGTTTAAACAGTCTGCATGTTTAAGTTATAATGTGCCTTGAATGACTGCCCATGTTTACCTGAACTTCATATTATTTCATTGATGATTCTACTGTGATCTTAACCTCTTCTTGTTTTTTTCACTATGTTCTATTTGTCTTGTGATCGAGTTTACGATTTAATAATCAAAACTGAGGTAAACTTGAAAGTTTATAAGTTCATAGCATGAAAATCTAAGTGTTTAAATACGTTCCTTCTCTATGCATGTAGCTGCTAACTCTGAAGACAAATTTTGGGCTAGCCTCATGGTATTCACATGATTATACCTAATTGTGGGTTGCATTTGCATGAAACAATCTTGTTTCAGTTAAATTATCTTCTTTTCTTTAACACCAATAGTTCTAATGTATCCATTCTATTAAGATTAAGTTATCCTTTTTTCACAAAAATTATGTCATGATCATGTTTGTTATAGTTGAGTAGTAGTTTTTATTAAGTTGAATCTAGCTTTCTGATGTTTAGACGTAGCCCTCAACTACATGTTTAAGTCAAAGTCTATCTGGGTGTAGTGTTTTCTTGTCTTGAATCTCTTTTGTGACACTACCGACCTTGTGAAGCCCATATCTTGTTATCATTAAGTTATCTTCCATAAAAAGAGGACCTAATCATTCTACTCATAAGTCACGTTATATTTTTTAAAGCTGAGTATGATTACTTCACATTTAGATACTAATTTAGACTATATACCTGAGTTGAACTTGTGTTGATATAACATTATGTTTATGTGTAAGCCCTCTCCCTTCATGTTACGTTTGACTTGATTCAATAACATGCAAAGATCCCGGCCTATATGAAATCACAACCTTGCTTGAAGTGTCTTTATATAAGTGACTGAATAATGTATGTTTCCTGTTTGACTCCATGATTCCATGTTCTTGTTTTAAAATACCCATAATCCTCTCGTTATTGTTAATCTGAAACTGAATATGATCCTTAAACCTTGTGAGAAGTACTTGTTTGATATTGTCTGGACATGATGGCTTGTTTAAGGATAATATTGTTAGGTATATTACCCTGTTAATACCCTAGAGATTCCATGATCAAATCTGTGAACTTGTAGTCATGTTGAAAGTTTAATCATGTTTCTAATATTTTTGATAACTTTTGTAAAAGTGGTTAGTCATAACTGTTTTGTCTGAATCTTTACTATGTCCTTTAAAGTTCCAAGTAGTGTTACTGGTTCATGCATATGCTTGAGTTAAGACCCAAGCTAACCAATCTATAATTAGTCTATCATAGTGAAAATATTTACATCTTCTGGGTTGTTGCACACCTGAATTATGTACTCCTTGCCCTTCCTTTGAATGTATTTCCCTAGTGTTGGGCCTTTAACAACATACTATAATGTTTTTGTTTCACTCATGTATGTTCTCGAGTTTTGACCTTTAGATTTTCCTAATATGCATTTTTTATTGGATATCAAATGTAGCTTGTGTGCCCTTATGTTATTATGTGAGAAGGGAAAGTATACTTTTATGGTAAGTGGTGTTGTAGCCTTTAATTTACAGTGAAAGAGCCTCATTGGCACTTAAAGCCATAGGTAAAACGAGTCATTAGTGGTTAGGGGTATTTGGGAGTGGGGTTTGACTCTAGGTTGGGCTGCTCTACCCGGCAAAAGCATTGCCCTGGGCCTTGAGTCCCTTGGGAACTCTGAAGTGTCGGGGGATTCAAAGGGGGCATAGACCTTGAGTAGAACTCTCTCCTTAGCCCTTAATTCATTGACACTTTTGGTTCTTTAGGGGTTTAGTTTTTAATGACAACGAAATATTTTCAATGTAAATTCTTTGCCATGTATAACCACCGCGTTAGTATAATTTCTCATAGTATTTGAGTATTGGTGTTTTAATGCATTGTTCCAGCAACTCGTTCATATATTTCCTACATGGTTGAATATGTTGAATATATGGGGCATGTATCTAATGAATTCCTTTTTCCTGCCTTGTCACATTTCACGGAAAGTCCAAAATCATTCGTAGCCATATCTCCCTACTACCGGGCCTGCCTTCTTGAGGCTCAATTTCAAATTCCAGTCCTCTTTCCCTCAACCTCTTTATTATTTGTCTACTGCTTCTTACTATTCTGCCTTACATGTATATAACGCTCATATATATTGGATTACATGCTTTACTTTGCACTTTAAGTCATACACAACATAAGCAAGCCTTAAATAACATAGGATTAAAAAAAGAAATTAGTAAGTAATTGATCCTCATTTTGGCTAGTTATAATCTGCCCATATCATTACTTTTTTCGGTCACTTTGCCTTTTATTAAAATATTTTGAAGACCATAACTTAGTAAAAATAGCGGCCCACTTTCAAAAGGAAATCATACCTGAATCATAAGTCTAGAAAGCTGACTATTCCCAAAGATGAAAATGTTGCTGCCCAACAAAAATTTCAAAACCATCTCTCAAGTAAAAATTTAAGATTTCAGATTTAAGGTATATTTTAGGCTCACTTTCTTACAAACACCATTTAGATTTATAAGGACACCCATTCCCTAAATCAATTTTTTCATTACTTAACCTCTTTTCACAAGCTTTATAAGAACATAGACCACTTACATACATATTTCAAAACTCTTTTAACATACCTCTAGACTCTTTTGAAAATTCACATCCTTTTAAAGGTCCCACATTCCTTCTACCAGTATCATTCTTTCCCTTAGATATGTAGTAAGTCGTTCTCTTTTATAGTAATTAACCATAGTACAAATAACTGATCCCTTAAAATTGGTCTAAGTCCTATGGAGCTACCTCATGTATATTTTATGGGGTGCCTAACACCTTCCCCATAGGAGGACAAAAACATTTACCCATAATCTCACTGGTTTGTATACCTATATGGATCATGACTTACTAATTAAATTGGTGCCCTAGTATACCTTCAAATATTAGGTGGCGACTCTCTTTTATAAATCACAAGTTGAATCTTGTTTTGACTAGTGCAAAATAGGGTGAAACAACGGTCATGCGACCCTGTTGAAGGCGCTCAAACTGCCTATGATACTCCTCTCTCAGAGTGACATGAATGAACTTCTCTATAAATAGATGTGAAAACTAATCCCTGGTAAGTGAAGGTGAACCAACTAGTATGTTCGACATATAATCTATGTACCATCTCTTAGAAAAACTGATTGTTGATACCCAATTTTTCCCTCATGTTTATATAAATTTCATATATGCTTTTAAAATGTCATTGATGCATGATCACCAATTTACAAGTATCATACAAGTATTTTCTATAATTTTTCACAATTTTTAAAGCGTTAAAATTGATTTCTTGCATTTAAATTATTTGAATAAATATTAGTTACCCCTTTAAAATGTTGCTATGATGACATATTTTCACCCACATATATGTTTCATGATATTTTACTTTATTTTATACAATTATATTTGTATTTCTAAAGCTATTTACACAATTTTGCAATTACGGCCTATATTCTACACATAATTGTACTTATTACATTATTTATGCGAAAATAATATTTCTAATACTCTTATAATGTTAAGCTATTATTTACAAGTATTTTACTACATAAATGATATTTTTTATTATTTACTAGTCATTTCTATAATTTGTATATTTAATTTATAGCCCCAACATAGGGCTAATTTCGGACCAAATTTGGTCCAAGTTATTAGCCCAATAACCTCACAACCCAAGCCAAGCATCTCTTCTAATGAACCCAGTTGAGACCTGTTTAAACGACCCGCCCCATTCCCATTTTGATCCTGGTCGTTGATCTCAAATAATCAACGACCCATAATAAATCCCTACCTTTCCTTATATAGTCTCATCCCAAACCCAAATCCCATTCTCACACCTCAGCCGCCCCTAAATCCTCTTCACTCTCTTCTTCTCGAAGGAAGCCCTAGCAACCATATCCCTTATGTAACAACCCGGCCGATCGTTTTGAGAGTTGTATCCCCTTTCCTCCATTTACTGCTTATCTTGTACATTATAGCTGTTATGTGATTTTTTAGGGTAGTTGGTTCGGGTCTAGTGATGTTTTGAAATGAATTAAGACACTTAGTCTAATGGTTGAAAGTTTAAGTTGAAATGATTTACCGGATGTTGACCTATGAGTAAACGACTCATGAATATAATTTTGACGGTTTTGTTAGCTCCGGTGGGTGATTTTGGGACATAGGAGCGTGTACGGATTGTGATTTGGAGTTCTGTAGTGGAATTAGGCTTGAAATGACGAAAGATTAGATTTTGGAAAGTTTGACCGGGAGTTGAATTTTTAATATCGGAGTCGGATCCTGATTCCGGAAGTTGAAGTAGGTCCATAATGTCAAATGTG
Organism: Nicotiana paniculata; assembly: GCA_005239505.1. NCBI lineage: Eukaryota > Viridiplantae > Streptophyta > Magnoliopsida > Solanales > Solanaceae > Nicotiana > Nicotiana paniculata. The sequence goes on from ML313555.1 coordinate 32,053, forward strand.
ACTTGCGTTCATAATTTGGGGTTAGTCGGACGTGATTTGATAGGTTTCGGCGTTATGTTAACAAGTTGGAATTCCTCAGTTTTTTAGGCTTGAATTGGGAGGGATTCATATTTTTGATGTTTTTTGAGGTGATTTAAGGGATTGATTAAGTTCGTAAGATGTTTTGGGACTTGGTGTATGTTCGGTTAACGATCAGGGGGCCTCGGCTTAGTTTCAGATTGTCTAGGATCAATTTTGGACTTCGTATTTTAATTAAAGACTGCTTGTTCTTATGTTACTGGTTTCCTTATATGCATTCGCGGGAGAGGTCTCGAGCTTATGAAAGTATCTGAAGGCAGACGAGGAGTTGTTCTTCGCATTCGCAAAGAGAGCAATGTGTTCGCGAGTGTTAGGGCAAAGTGTTCATCACGACCGCGAGAGGGAGCTCATGTTCGCGTAAAGGGCGAAGCAGGGTGAGCACCAGGCCTTAAGACTTCGCGTTCAAGCTCAGGGGGACGTGTTTGCGTAGGTCAAGCACTATAAGTTATCCCGTTCGCAAGGGTGCATCCGCAATCGCGAAAAAGGATTTTCTGGGCAGTCAAATTTTCTGCTTCGGGAATGCGAGGCTCTTTCTGCGTTCATGAAAGAGACGCACCTGGGCAGGTTCAAAAGATTAAAAAATGAGAGTTTGATTTTATAACACAAAAATTGATTTTGGTGTTCGGTAGAAGGCGATTCTTGGAGAGATTTTCACATAGGTATTTTAGGTAATTAATTCTTACCTAGTTTTTTTGATTTCTATCATTATGACTTTGATTTCATCATTAAATTGCTGATTTGGGGTGGAAACTTTTGGAAAAATGGAGAAAAGTTCTTCGATTAAATTTTGAGGTTTTATTCGAAATTTTGGTATAAGGTTTGAGTAAATTTGGTAGGGTTGACTCATGGTCTAATGGGTGTTCGGGTTTTGTGCCTTTCACCCGATTCCGAGACGTGGGCCTGGTGTCACAGGTCGTGATGGTGCCGGACACCACTGTCAGGCAAGCCAATCATTTAAATAGTTAAGTTAAATTTCATGTTTTCATTTTTGAAATTATTATCTTCCCCTTTATTATATAATAACTGAACAAAAATTTCCGTTAAGTAAACACGACAGGTAAAAATTTTTGACGTTATTGCAGTAAATCCCAAACACTTCCCAGAACCCGGTGTCATAAGTGCATGAGCAATTTCTAAGAGTTTATACAATCGTTACAAAGCTTGTTGGAGATACAAATTGGACAATGAAATTTAAATAAAACGAATACAATACGAGGGAGACTCTGTCAGCTGCGGATAGCCTCCAGATGATGCAGCTCGCGTAAGTCTCCAAACTAGCCACCTCGTTGTGAAAGTACATGTGCAATAAAAATGCGCAAAAAGTATAGCATGAGTACAAAAACAACTTGTACTCAGTAAGTCACCCGCCTAACCTCAAAGAGGTACTGACGAGAGGTAAAATTAGACACTTGCTAAAGGTCAATTTAGTATATTCAAGTGTGACACTAAGCATGATTATCATAGAAAATTTATTAAAATCAGGAATAAATAATATCAATTCTTTGCCTATTTAACACTTTAAATCTTCATCATATTAATATCAATTAATCAACATGGGTGATTTGATCAAATAACCGAAAAATCAACCGGAAGGAACAACTTCATCCAAAAATCTTTAATAACTTTAAATCTCTGTCATTTCACTTGTCAACTTAAAATTTTAGGCCAACAATCAGGCAAAATCACAGCAAATACGCAGTAAATATCATGTGCAAGCAATGCCGAGGGTCGAACGGCGCAGACCAAATATAATAAAACGTGCACTGCCGAGGGTCGAACGTCTCGAACTATAGATGCATCTATTTGTCCCGCTCGCGAATCGATCATGCGGCACGGTTATACATAAAATAATAGGGCTAGCCTTCTCGCGTATCATACATGCGACTAAGGTGCTCATATGTACACATATTCACATGAAAAATCCGCATTTTTATCAAGAAAGCGGTTTTCTCAGGAAAGTGGTAAAATTCTTCTTAAAGGAACACGGAATATAGCTTTTGGATCTTTGTTTTGAAACTCATTTGCCAGGTTTAATGATATTCCATAATATATCCCTATCAGGTATACAATTATCCACAGAGAAATCAATTCTCATTTTAGATAATTATGAAAAGCACACTCTAGTCTTCTTAGGGAATAATTTATCGATTCAATAGCATTAATAGTTTTATATTATGGGCAGGATCACATGAACAACACGTAAGGCATGCTAACGGGTCCTAGACTACCCCGACATGGCATAATAGTAGCTACGCACGGACTCCCGTCACCTCGTGTATACTTAGCCCCTGAAGATAATAGCATATACTTAATTAGTGCACCTAGGAGGACAATTATCCCCCTCAAAGTTAGAAAGGAGACTTACCTCGCTCCGAAATTCCATAACCGGCTTCCAAGCCTTTCGATGACTCAAATCGTTGCACAACGCTTCGAAACTAACCAAACAACGACAAACCAATGAAATTATACTCTAATATTTGCAACAATTCCAAATTATTAAATTTCCCAACTCCGCTTAGTGAAATGACCAAAATGTCCTCGGGCCCACGTGCCCGGAATCTGAAATTTCTCGAAGATAAATTCTACCCATAGCTTCCTAGTTCAAAAATACGATTTACACTGAATTCCATACTCAAATTCATGGTTAAAAATCCAAAATACCATTTCTAGGTTTTCTACAATATTTTCCAAAATTTTTCACAATTTTCATGTATAATTCCATGCAATAACCTTGTATTAACTTAGAAACATGAAGGAGTTACTTACCTTGTGACCCCTGACGAAAACCCTCTAATAAAGCTCCTCCAAAATCGTCCACACCAAGTGAAAAATGAAGAAATGGCCAACAAATCTCGATTTTAAAACATTTTGCCCAGGCCATTTTTCGCACCTCGGATCCAACTCTCGCACCTGCGATTCCGCAGGTGCGACCAAATCTCCGCACCTGCGGCTTTGATCAGCTCAAGCCAACTTCGCACCTGCGCCCCATAGCGTGCATCTACGACTTTGCAGGTGCGGAAATATCATCGCACATGCGCTCCCAGCCGGACACTTAACTTCTTCACACCTGTGGCCAAAGCCTCGCAGGTGTCTTCACACCAGATGACATCAAATTCCAGCCTTCTTCAAACTCTCATCTTGATCCGTTAACCACCCGGAATCCACCTGAGGCCCCCGGGACCCCGTCCAATTATACCAACCTATTCCAAAACATAATGCGGATTTCCTCGAGGCCTCAAATCACATCAAACAACATCGAAACCACGAATCGCACCCAAATCCCAACTTTAGGAACCTAGAAATTTCCAACTTCTACATCTAATGCCGAAACCTATAAAATCATGTCCGATTGACCCCAAATGTTGCACACAAGTCATATTCGACATTACGGACCTACTCCAACTTCCGGAATCGCGTTCCGACCTCGATATCAAAATTTCCACTTCTGGTCGGATTTCTCGAAAACCATCAAATTTCTATCTTTAGCCAAATGACGTTAAAATGAACTACGGAGATCCAAATTCACTTCCAATCACCCTCCCAACTCCAGAATCACCATATAGAGCTATTCCCAGGCTCGGAATCCTAAACGGACATCAATCACACTGAAATTCCTTACAACCCAAATTTATGAAATTCTTCTAAAATGTTGTCTTCCATAATATACGCCGAGACGCTCCCGGTTATCCAAAACCCGATCTGAACATATGCCCAAGTCCAAAATCATCATACAAACCTGAAGGAACCTTCAAATCCTGATTCGGGGGTCGTTTACTCAAAATTCCAATCTTAGTTGATTCTTCCAACTTAAGGCTTCCGAATTGAGAATTTTCTTTCCAAATCAACTATAATCTTCCCGAAATTTAATTCCGACCACACCCACAAGTCATAATACCTGAAACGAAGATGATCACGACCTCAAACCCCTGAACGACGCGCTAGAGCTCAAAAAGATTGGTCGGGTCGTTTCATTCTCCCCCGCTAAAACAGACCTTCGTCTTCGAACCTGCTAAGAATTGCTCTAGAGTTGTCAGAAATTACTTTTTAACACCTCGTGCACCTGCCCGTGCTACCACAACCCAGTCGAGCACATTAGCTTGATCAAATTTGAATATTTCTTCTTTTGTCCATATAATAAGATCAGAACCTAGTTCCAACACTTGAAATTCTCTAACAGGCCTAGTTCCAATATATAAACACCGTATCAACTACCACACGACATACCAGAATATGACTACATCCCTTTGCTGAATGAGCACCATGCACCGCATAACTCATCATCTGACCACATCAACACTCCCTGAACCTTAATAGCCAAAATTCCACGAATCTGATGCTCCCAGTCCACCTCATGATTTATATACATACATCCTGCTATAATGCTGACGATACCACCACAATGGAGGAGATGTGTAGAAATTCATACCCAACTGCATAGTTAACAAATCATTGAATATGTCATCTTGACTAGAACCATCACCTCATTATGAACCTGAATAATGGTATTTGTTCTTTAATATACACTTCACATAACTTTATCGCACTGATCCCTGATCCGATAATCTCGTCTCACCCAGTATGAACTGCACAGACAAAAAATCACCCCAACGTGACCAACAACCTCACATGATACCACATCGCGCCAATAGGCCATAACTCGAGCATGATAATAAGAAACGACTCAGGAAGGGACTATTCAACTCACACAACTAATATGAACTTTTCTCAGAAAATAGGAAGTAGAACATAAGAAAAAATAAATATAGTAACCGTACTCATCATCACACTGTTGCGGCGTGCAAACCGATCCAAATAGCATACCCGTGGGGACGTGCCACTCGATCCACACAAAAATTTACATAAGAAGATATACACGGAGCTGATTTGCTCACTATTACAAATTACTGAATATCGATCATAAGCACACTAAGTGCATAATACCATCCTGGGGAGACTGATAAAGCTGTATGCTACAAAACTCAAGCACAACTGAGGTGCAATATATATATATATATATATATATATATATACATTCTGGATCTCGAAAGCTATTTTGCTCACATAATATCCCCACTATGCAGGACCTCAACACATAGGAAATTATCAAGTCGTTTCACAACTCACATGGCACAATCATAATATCGCATGAATTTGACGAAGACGGAACAACATCTGCTGTTGTAATACCTTCCCATGAAAAGCGCTCCGCTAAAATGAACATGATTGGCTCCTACAGAGCCCATAATCACTTTTAAATCCATCTGCAAACATCGAGTCTACCCTGCTCGCACCAAACTAAGCTAATAGCTTTACCTGGGTCCATATTAACCCACTTTCTCTCATAATACACGAGAACAACCATCATCACCGGAACAAACACCCCATAATCCACAATCAACTGAACCGAATGTCCTCTAGGCATAAATTCTCAAATAGGCAATGTTTCCCTTCCTTATACTTGGTCTGAATCTTCAACCAATCAGGTGACTACATGTCACACTTACACAATATTCCCGCGGTCATGCTTCCATGACCTTCCACACAAGGCAACAAGTCTGCACATCTATACCACCAGCCACACTAATGCTGCAAAGCAAATCAAGAACCCATGACCAGGGTACAAAGCCTCTTTCACCGAATATCGATCTCAGGTGACACTAAAGATAACACTAGCTTACTCTAAACTTTCAAATCAATTTTTATTGCTCATCCGAGCTCATGACATCCTTGTCAACATAGAATCGCAACCTCGATTCTCACTCCCAGTTACCTACTGCTTACCGCACCTAACATGCCAATATGAGGTAGCGCAAGAATTCCATCATAACCTCTGAACCACCAATAGGGTGAACACTCCATCATATAGAAACTTTTTACTTAACTCAATTCAAGAGTACCATCTCAACACACGAGTGAATTATCACCATCACCTAACATGCAAATCCTTAAGTAGTAGCCTATACCACCATAACCCTTCCGGGATCTTCCTATACCTGACAGGCCATAGCACTCAAATTTTCCCACATGAAATCCATTACGATGGCCGACAAGCCCCGCACACGCCGGCACAAACCACATGCATAACTTAATCACATCAAAGGAACTGACCAGTGCCGCAAATGTGCCATTTCAACTTAGCCTGAAGCTACTCCTTGCACCACTCTAGACCCTGCCGGGATCCTTTCTCCTTTCTTAATATGATCTTGATCAACCAATCCATCCAATCCTTCCAAATTCTCTTGTTAGCACTCCCTAAATACTCAAATTCTCTAGCATCATTAACACATTCTGCCTCCTACTGAAAAGCCACTAGAACCCCTCACAGAGACTTGTCAACCATGCCACCGCTATCCTATTCACAGGAGATAAACCCACCAGTGGAAATCACCAACTGACACCTTCCAACGACACCGTACTGCACACCCTCTACAACATCAATATCCCATCCTAAGCCTGTTCCCATTCACCAACTTTACTTGTCCGTCCGCTCTTCATCGACATCTACTAAATGCGCGACAATATCTTCTCTTTCCAAGCTATGTTGTCGCTCCCCCACTCTGTGACTGCTCGACTTCCACTTCTTATACCTGGCCTCCTAGAAATGGAACCACCGCCTAGCCTCACTTCAGGATCATTCTTTATAGCTCTCAAACCAGCAGATCACCACGACTTCAAACTCTCAGAAGATTACCTTTCTCTAGCTGCCTTCATTATCGACACTTATCCGATACTGAACCAGCGCACCTCACGGTCTCTGCCAACTGCATTCTTCAATACTTCTTCACAATACTCTGGCCCCATGCACCCGAAGAAACCATGGCACTGACGAACTTAACATATTCCATTCGATCAAGGACGAAGATAACACATCACAGGTGAATACTCCACCTTACTTGAAAACACCAAGCCTTACTACTTTATCAACCCCAACCGGACCATTCATAATCCAAATACCTTTTTTTCTGCCGGAACTAAAATACCAAAATCTCGGTATCGCACTCTGAGAAGACCTCCCTTCAAACAATTCATCACGACTCAACATATGGGCAAGCGTTCTACCATCATATCGACATCGTGCGATAACCAATCGTAAACATCATCACAACCTGAGCATAACCTCAACTCTCTCAGAAACACAACTACTGAGCTGAAATAACATATTATCCTTCCACAGGGCAGTGACAATAGCCTCAATCAACTTCGCAGGGAGAAAAATCTCGCACCGCACCCATAGCACCATTTCAATTCCTCAAATTCCTGATTCAAAGCAAGCGCTTCGCGACGCGTAAGATTGAGTAGGAACAAACATAGGCATAAGCCTTAAAGGAATCAAACCGCACGATGAGGAATCGAGAAGGGAAGTACTCCTAACAGCCCTGTAGCCTCTCGAAGATAAGTACAGACATCTCTGTACCAATCTGCAAGACTATACTAGACTTGCTCATGACTCGTAAGACCTAAAGGAACCTAGTGCTCTGATACCATGTTGTCACGACCCGAAATCCATAAGGTCGTGATGGCGCCGGACACCACTGTCAGGCAAGCCAATCATTTAAATAGTTAAGTTACATTTCCTGTTTTAGCATTTTTGAAATAATTATCTTCCACTTTATTATATAATAACTGAACAAAAATTTTCGTTAAGTAAATACGACAGGTAAACGATTTTGACGTTATTGCACTAAATCCCAAACACTTCCCAGAACCCGGTGTCACAAATGCATGAGTAATTTCTAAGAGTTTATACACTCATTACAAAGCTTGTCTGAGATACAAATTGGACAATGAGATTTAAATAAAAACGAATACAATACGAGGGAGACTCTGTCAGTTGTGGATCACCTCCGAATGATGCAGCTCGCCTAAGTCGCCAAACTAGCCACATCGCTGTGAAAGTACCTGTGGAGTAAAAATACAAAGCGAGGTAGCATGAGTACAAAAACAACGTGTACTCAGAAAGTCGCCCATCTAACCTCAGAGAGGTGGTGACGAGAGGTAAAATTAGACACTTGCTAAAGGTCAATTTAGTATATTCAAGTGTGACGCTAAGCATGATTATCATAGGCAATTTATTAAAATCGAAAATAAATAGTATCAACTCTTTCCACTTTTAACACTTTAAATCTTCATCATATTAATATCATTTAATAAACATGGGTGATTTGATCAAATAACAAATAATCAACCGACAGGAATAACTTCTTCCAAAAATCTTTAATAACTTTAAATCTCTGTATTTCAGTTGACAACTTAAATTTTTAGGCCAGTAATCAGGCAAAATCACAGCATATACGTAGTAAATATCATGCGCAAGCAATGCCGAGGGTCGAACAGCGCGGACCAACAATAATAAATTATGCACTGCCGAGGGTCAAACGGCTCGAACCATAGATGCATCTATCTTCCCCGCCCGCGAATCGATCATGCGACTCGGTTATACATAAAAACAATAGGGCTAGCCTTCTAGCAAATCATACATGCGACTCAGATGCTCATATGTACACATATTCACATGACAAATCTGCATTTTTATCAAAAAAGCAGTTTTCTCAGGAAAGTGGTAAAATTCTTCTTAAAGGAACATGAAATATAGCTTTTGGATGTTTGTTTTGAAACTCATTTGCCAAGTTTAATGATATTCCATAATATAACCCTATCAGGTATACAATTATCCACGGAGGAATCAATTATCTTTTTAGATAATTATGAAAAGCACACTCTAGTCTTCTTAGGGAATAATTTGCCGATTCAATAGGATTAATAGTTTAATATTATGGGTAGGATCACATGTACAACACGTAAGGCATGCTAACGGGTCCTAGACTACCCGGACATGGCATAATAGTAGCTACGCACGGCCTCCCGTCACCTCGTACATATGTAGCCCCCGAAGATTATAGCACATATTTAATTAGTTCACCTAGGGGACAATCCCCCCCGCCCACAAAGTTTGAAACGAGACTTACCTTGCTCCAAAATTCCATAACCGGCCTCCAAGCCCTTTCGATGACTCAAATCGTTGCCCAACGCTCCGAAACTGTCCAAACAACGACAAACCAATGAAAATATACTCTAATATTTGCAACAATTCCAAATTATAAAAATTCCCAACTCCGCTCAATGAAATGACAAAAATTCCCTTTGGCCCACGTGCCCGGAATCTGATATTTCTCGAAGATGAATTCTACACATAGCTTACTAGTTCAAATATACGATTTACACTAAATTCCATGCTCAAATTCGTGGCTAAAATCCAAATTACTATTTCTAGGTTTTCTTCTATATTTTCCAAATTTTTCCACAATTTTAATGTATAATTCCATGCAATAACCTTGTATTAACTCAGAAACATGAAGGAGTTACTTACCTTGTGATCCCTAAAGAAAAACCTCTCTTGAAGATCCTCCAAAATCGTCCACACCAAGTGAAAAATGAAGAAATGACCAACAAATATCGGTTTTAAAACATTCTACATAGCCCATTTTTCGCACCTGTGATCCAACCTCGCACCTGCGATTCAGCAGGTGCAACCAAACCTTCGCACCTGTGGCTTTCCTCAGCTCAAGCCAACTTCGCACCTGCGCCCCATAGCCCGAATCTACGACTTCGCAGGTGCGGAAATATCATCGCACCTCCGCCCCCAGCCGGACCATCACTTCTTCACACCTGCGATGCCATAGCCACACCTGCGGCCAAAGCCTCGCAGGTGCGGTCACACCAGATGACAACAAATTCCAGCCTTCTTCAAACTCTCAACTTGATCCGTTAACGACCCGGAATCCACCCAAAGCCCCCAGGACCCCGTCCAATTATACCAACCCATTCCAAAACATAATGCAGACTTGCTCAAGACCACAAATCAAATCAAACAACACCGAAACCACGAATCGCACCCAAATCCCAACTTTATGAACTTATAAATTTCCAACTTCTATATCCGATGCCGAGACCTATCAAATCACGTCCGATTGACCCCAAATTTTTCACACAAGTCATATTCGACATTACGGACCTGCTCCAACTTCCGTAATTACATTCCGACCCTGATATCAAAATTTCCACTTCCGATCAGATTTCTCGAAAACCTTCAAATTTCTATCTTTAGCCAAATGACTTCAAAATGACCTACGGACATCCAAATTCACTTCCTATCGTGCTCCCAACTCCAGAATCATCATACGGAGCTAGTCCTAGGATCACAATCCTAAACGGACATCATTCACAATGAAATTCCTTACAGCCCAAGTTTATGGAATTCTTCTAAAATGCTATCTTCCATAATATACGCTGAAACGCTACCGGGTTATCCAAAACCCGATCCGGACATACGCCCAAGTACGAAATTATCATACGAACCTGTAGGAACCTTCAAATTCTGATTAGGGGGCCGTTTACTCAAAATTCCAATCTTAGTTGATTCTTCCAACTTAAGTCTTGCGAATTGAGAATTTTCATTCCAAATCACTCTAAACTTCCCCAAATTCAATTCCAACCACACCCACGGGTCATAATACGTGAAACGAAGCTGATCACGGACATAAACCATTGAACGGCGTGCTAGAGCTCAAAACGACCAGTCGGGTCGTTACACCTGGGAGGGGGGCTTTGGGTTGACTTTTTGACTTTTGATTTAAAGCTTAGAATTTTCTTATGGAGTTTATTCCTTTAGCCCGTATTGATTATATCGCATTGTTTATAGTTAGATTCGAGGCATTCAGAGGCCGTTTCACGAGGCAGAGGTCTATTTGAGTATAAATTTTCTCGGATTGAGGTAAGTAACAATTCTAAATTTCGTACTGAGGGTATGAAAACCCTAATTTTGTGTCTTGTTATTAGTTTTGAGGTGATACACATGCTAGGTGACGGGTGTGTGGGCATTCACCATAGGAATTGGGACTTGGTCCATTCGATGGAACTATATAGATGATTAATTTGTTGATATCTTTAAATTCTTCATGTGATTTAGAAATTGAGATGCGAATCCTGTTAAAAATCATGCTTAGGCTATGTGCTGGTACTGAAGGGGCCCTCAGATGTCGTGTTACTTGTTAAATTGACTGCTAAAATGCCATTGTACTCAGTCTCCATTTTACTTGTATACCATATCTCGGTCTCTTTTGTTCCTTATTAATATATTACATTATTTTTGTTTGGGCTAATTTTCCTGATTTCTGAGAGTCCGAGAAACTGAAGAGGTTGGTGACTGAGTTAGGTCCTGAGTGCCGAATTGTGAGTGATATATGTATATATGTGGATCGGGTTGCACGCTGAAATAAGTCTCATGGTTTTATATGTGTGGACGGGGTTGCACGCCGCAACGAGCCTTATTGTTATATATATGGGATCTGGCTGCACGCCACAGCGTGTTTCATTGATTTATGCCACGATTGGATCTGATATAGTGTTTGGGCTAAAGGAGCCCATTCGGAGTTTGTATGCATCCCTAGTGAGCGCAGGTACCTACTGAGTGCGAGTGTCGAGTGCCGAGTGCCGAGTGATGACTGAATGGGAGGGCTGAGTGATTGTGGCCTGAGAGGATGCTTTTAATTTCATTATTGTTGCACTTAGTTGTGATGTATTACTGTCTTAAAATTTGTTAAAGATACTACACTTTTTTCACTTAAACTTGTTATGAAGTTATTGTTTGACCTAATTTACCAAACTTGAAAGCATGCCTACCTTCCTATGTTGAAATCACTATAATTGAACTATAATTAAAAAGTTTGTCACTACTTTCAACTATTTATTTAGTCTTGTTACTTATTGTGTTAGCTGTACTCACGCTACACCCTGCACTTCATGTGCAGATCCACGTGTGTCCGTACACGGTGACTGTTGATATCATCACACAATTGATCTTCTGGGAGATCCCAAGGTAGCTACTCGGCGCTTCGCGGACCTTCTCTCTCCTTCCCTATCTTTTTTGCTTATTGTATTAGTTTCGGACTATGTTAGACAATATTTTCCATACTTATGATATTTAGATTCTCATGTACTCAGTGACACCCCGATGTTGGAATTGTCTATCCTGTTATGAGAAGCTTTATTGTTTAAACTTCTTTAAATCCAGTTTTCAGTTAAAAGTATTGGAGTTATTTCGTAAATGTCAGTTTGCCTAGTACCACGTTAGGCGCCATCACGACAAGTTAGGATTTGGGTCGTGACAAGTTGGTATTAGATCCTAACATAAGTCTCACGAGTCATGAGAAGGTTTAGTAGAGTCTTGCAGATCTATATAGAGACGTCTGTAGTTATCTTCGAGAGGTTTCCAAACCCTTAGGAAATTTCACATTCTTGTATTCTTGTCGTGCGGATTTGTTGAATCTGATAACTAAAATACTATATTCTATTCTCTCACTGATTGTGAATACACGTGCTACAGGGTAGGATGGACAGCCACCACTACCACGAGCTAGGGCCATGAGAGGTCAAGGTCGCGGTAGGGGCCGCTGCAAAGGAAGAGGTATAGCTCGTATGGTGGCTAGGGAAGCACCTGCAGATCCACTATTTGCTCTAGCTCAGGAGCACGTTCCAGATATGGCTGAGCTAGTGAGGCCAGCTCAGGCACCAGCCATGCCCATTGTGATTCCACGCCTTCAAGAGGCTTTGGACTAGATATCATCTGTTTGCACTGGCCTTGCTTAGGTGGTTTCGGCCCAGGCCACACCAGCCACTTCTTAGGCCAGGGAAGGTACTCATACCCCCGCTACCCGTACTCTAGACCAGGTGATGTAGGGACTTCAGAAAGCAGGGGTTACTACCATCCCAGCGGGTTACAGTTGCTCAGGCCCCGATTGTCCCCGTTATGACCGATGATGAGCATAGGAGACTTGGGAAATTCGGGAAGCTTCAGCCTCCATCATTTAGCGGTGCTTAGTTGGAGGTTGCCCGGGGATTTTTGGAAAAGTTCCAACGATTTTTCATAAAGAAGGTATTCTGGAGACTAGTGGGGCCTCGTTCACTACTTTTAAGCTCACTAGGGCTGTCTTTAGATGGTGAGAGGATTATGAGAGGCACCGGACGGTCGCTGCAATACCACTTACCTGGAAGGAGTCATCCATGTTCTTCTTCGAGAAGTTTGTGCCACATTTTCGTAGGGAAGAGCTACGCAAGAAATTTGAGTAGCTTTGTCAAGATGGCAAGTTTGTGACGCAGTATAAGATGAGGTTTCCTGAGTTGTATCGTCACGCAATTTGGTTGGTCCCCACTAATAGGGAGAGGATTAGAAGGTTCATTGATGGCCTCACATATCAGTTGCAGTTGCTTATGACTCGGGAGAGGGTGTTTGTTGCTACTTTTGACAAGGTGGTCGACATTGCTCGGTAGATAGAGATGGTCCGCAATCAGGATCAGGGTGAGAATGAGGCCAAAAGGCCTCATGGATATGGTGGTTTCTGCGGTTTTCCTTCTAGGGCCAGTTCTACCACGGGAGGGGTCGTCCTTACAGGCATGCTCAGACGGCTCATCAAGTTCACTGTGGTGCATCATCCGGACATGGTTCATACAATTCTCATCAGGTCCATTCATCTCTCTATGCCCTTCCAGCTCAGAGTTTGTCCCATGCTCCATCGGTTCAGGGTTCATTTATGCCGATTTTCTAGTAGTTATCCTGGTGCTCGAGGCTACTTTCGGTCCCCGACACCATTTTTGGATCGGACTTTCTATGAGTGGGGAGCTTGGTCATATCAGGAGGCAGTTTCCCCGCCTCTTGGGAGGTTCAGCTCGGCAAAAGAGTTAGACTACGACTCCAGCACCAGCAGTTACACCACCCAGTCAGCCAGCTCGGGATAGGGCCCAAGCAGCTAGAGGTCTTCCTAGCGGGGGAGGCCAGGCCCGATTCTATGTTATTCCTGCCAAACCAGATGCTATGGCTTCCGATGCAGTGATCACAAGTATTTTCTCAGTATGCCACAGGGATTCCTATTTATTATTTGACCTTACTTTCACTTATTCGTATGTATCATCGTATTTTGCTCGTTATCTAGGTATGCCCCATGAGTCCTTAGTTTCATTTGTCCATGTATCTGCGTTGGTGGGTGATACTATTATTGTGAACCGTGTATATCCATCGTGTGTAGTGACTATTGGGGATTAGAGACTAGAGTTGATCTCTTATTGCTTAGTATGGTGGACTTCGACGTGATCTTGGGTACGGATTGGTTGTCTCCATGTCATGCTATTTTGGATTGCCACGAAAAGACAATGATGTTGGTAATGTCGGGGTTTCCAAGGATAGAGTGGAGACGTTATCTAGACTATGTTCCCAGAAGAGTGATTTCATAATTGAAGGCCCAGCGGATGGTTGGGAAGGGTTTCTTATCTTATTTGGCCTTTGTGAAGGATGTTGGTGTTCATACCCCTACTATTGATCATGTTCCAGTGGTGCGAGGTTTTTCGGATGTGTTTCTTGCAGACTTGTCGGGCATGCCGTCCGACAGGGATATTGACTTTGGTATTGAATTTGTGCCGGGCACTCAACCCATTTCTATTCCTCAGTATCGTATGACACCAGCTGAGTTGAAGAAATTGAAAGAACAACTTTAGGAACTTCTTGATAAGGGGCTTATTTGTCCTAGTGTATTACCTTGGGGTGCAACGGTTCTCTTCATGAAGAATAATGATGGTACTATGTGGATATGCATTGATTACAGGCAGTTGAACAAAGTTACAATAAAAACAAGTATCCTTTTTTGCGCATTGATGATCTATTGGACCAGCTTGAGGGTGCGAGGGTGTTTTCTAATATTGAATTAAGGTCTGGGTATCGCTGCTTGAAGATTCTGAATTCGCATATCCTAAAGTCTGCATTCAGGACCCGTTAAGGTCATTATGGGCTCCTCGTGATGTTTTTTGGGTTGACCAACCACCCAGAAGCACTCATGCCTCTGATGAACAGTGTATTCCAGCCTTATCTTGACTCGTTTGTCATATTGTTCATTGTTGATATCTTGGTGTACTCTCATAACTATGAGGAGCGTGCCCAACGTTTTAGGATTGTGTTGAAGTGGATGAGGGAGGAGAAGCTTTATGCCAAGTTCTACAAGTGTGAGTTTTGGCTTACTTTAGTGGCATTCTTGGGGCACGTAATATACAGTGAAGGGATTCAGGTGGATGCGAAGAAGATAGATGCAGTTCAGAGTTGGCCTAGACCGTCCTCACCTACAAAGATTCAGAGATTTATCGACTTGGTTGGTTATTACCGTGGCTTCGTGAAGGGTTTCTCGTCTATTGCATCGCCTTTGACCAAATTGACATAGAAGGGTGATATTCTAGGTGGTCAGATGAGTGTGAGGAGAGCTTTCAAAAGCTCAAGACTGCCTTGACCACATCTCCAGTTCTAGTTTTGCCTTCATCTTCAGTTCTTATACAGTGCATTGTAATGCTTCTCGAATCACTATCAGATGTGTTTTGGTGTAGGAGGGTAGAGTGGTCGCTTATGCTTCGCGTCAGTTGAAGCCTCATGAGAAGAACTACCCCATCCATGATTTGGAGTTAGCTTCCATCGTTCATATATTGAAAATTTTGTAGGCATTATCTATACGGTGTGTCTTGTGAGGTCTTTACAGATCATCAGAGTCTCCAGCAATTGTTCAAATAAAAGGATCTAAATTTGAGGCAGCGGAGATGGTCGGATCTGCTAACGGACTGTGATATCACTATTCTGTGTCTTCTCAGGAAGGCCAATATGGTGGGTGATTCCTTGAGAAGAAAGGCCGTGAGTATGGGTAGCCTTGCATTCATTTATGTTGGTGAAAGACCTTTTGCAGTTAATATTCAGGCCTTAGCCAACCAGTTTGTGAGATAAGATGTCTCAGAGCCCAGTTGGGTTCCAGCTTGTGTGGTATCTCGATCTTCATTATATGATCTCATAAGAGAGCGCCAGTATGATGATCCTCATTTGCTGGTCCTTAAGGACACAATTCAGCATGGTGATGCCAGTGATGTTACTATTAGGGATGATGGGGTGCTAAGGATGCAGGGTAGGATTTGTGTGCCTAATGTAGATGGGTTACGTAAGTTGATTCTTGAGGAGGACCATAATTCGCAGTATTCCATTCATTCGGGTGTAGCAAAGATCTACCAGGACTTGAGGAAACATTATTGGTGGAGAATAATGAAGAAGGATATAATGGGGTTTGTAGCTTGGAGCCTCAACTGTCGGCAGGTGAAGTATGAGCATCAGAGACTGGGAAGATTGCTTCAGAGGTAAGAGATTCCAGAGTGGAAATGGGAGCGAATCACCATGGATTTTGTATTTGGGCTCCCACAGACTTCGAGGAAGTTCGATGTTATTTGGGTGATTGTGGATTGGCTGACCAAGTATGCGTCCTTCATTCCAATTGGTACTGCTTATTCTTTAGACCAGTTGGCTAATATTTACGTTCAAGAGATTGTTCGCCTTTACGGTGTGCCAGTGTCCATCATTTCAGATCGAGGCACGCAGTTTACTTTGCAATTGTGGAGATCCGTGTAGTGAGTGTTGGGCACCCAGGTTGAGCTGAGTACAACATTTCACCCTCAGACGGACAGAAAGTCTGAGCGCACTATCTAGATATTGGAGGACCTGCTTCGTTCTTGTGTCATTGCTTTCAAGGGTTCATGGAATCAGTTTCTGATGCTTGCGGAGTTTGCCTACAACAACAGTTACCAGTCGAGCGTTAAGATGGCTCCGTATGAGGCTTTGTATGAGAGGCGGTGTAGATCTCTGGTGGGTGGGTTTGAGCTGGGTGAGTCTAGGCTATTAGGTACTAACTTGGTTTAGGATTCTTTGGACAAGGTTAAATTGATTCAGGAGCGGCTTCGCAAGTTGCAACCTAGACAGAAGAGTTATGCCGACAGGAGGGTCCGTGATTTTGCTTGGAGGATTAGAGAGGTGGCTTACAAGCTTGGTTTTCCACTTAGTTTGTCGAGCATGCATCATATAATTCATGTTTCTATCTGCAGAATTATGTCAGCAATCTATTTCATGTTTTGGATTTCAACTTGGTTTAGTTGGATGGTGATTTGACTTATGACATGGAGTCGGTGGCCATTTTGGATCGGCACGTTCGAAAGTTGAGGTCAAATAACATAGCTTCAGTGAAAGTGCACTGGAGAGGTCAATCAGTTGGGGAGGCTACTTGAGAGACCGACCGTGAGATGCGGAGCAGATATCCACACCTAGTTGAGACTCCAGGTATGTTTCTAGACCCATTCGAGGATGAGCATTAGATTAGGGGGGATGTAACTACCCTGCCGGTCATGTTGAAAGTTGTACCCCATTCCCCATTTACTGCTCTTGTACTTTATAACTACTATGTGATTTTTTGGGGTAGTTGGTTCGTGTCTGGTAACGTTTTGGAATGAATTGAGACACATAGTCTCATGGTTGAAAGCTTAAGTTGAAATTGTAGAACAAATGTTGACCTATGGGTAAACGACTTTGGAATAGATTTTTGATGGTTCCATTAGTTCCGTTGGGTGATTTGGACTTAGGAGCGTGTATGGATTGTCATGTCGAGGTCTATAGTGGAATTAGCCTTGAAATTGCGGAAGATTGGATTTTGGAAAATTTGACTTGGAATGGAGTTTTGATATCGGGGTCGGATTCTGATTCCGGAAGTTAGAGTAGGTACGTAATGTCAAACGTGACTTTTGTGCCAAATTTGGGGTCAATTGGACGTGATTTGATAGGTTTCGGTGTTGTTTGTAGAAGTTGGAATTCCTTAGTTTCCATAGGCTTGAATTGGGGTGTGATTGGCATTTTTGATGTTTTTTGAGGTTATTTTAGGGATCGACTAAGTTTGTATGATTTTTTGGGACTTGGTGGTATATTTGGTTGAGGTTCCGGGGGCGTCGGGTGAGTTTCGGATGGTATATAGATCAATTTTGGACTTCGTATTTTAGCTAAATATTGTTGGTTTGTATGTCACTGGTTTCCTTATATGCATTTGCGAGAGAGTTCTTGCGTTTGAAAAGGGTATCTGGAGGCAGACAATGAGTTGTTATTTGCGTTCGCTAAGAGAGAAACCTGTTCGTGAAGGTTGGGGTAAGTGTACATCGCGATCGCGAAAGGGAGCTCGCATTCGCGTAGAATGTCTAGGCAGGGTGGGCTCCAAGCCTTCAGGCTTCGCGTTCGTGGTAAGGGGGATGCATTTACATACGCCAAGATCTGCAAGGCATCGCGTTCATGAGGGTGCGTCCACGTTCGTGAAAAAGGATTTTCTAGGGAGTCGAGTTTTGTGGTTCAAGAAGGAGGGGTTGAGTTCATAACACAAAAATTTATTTGGGAGATCGGTGGCAGGCGATTCTTGGAGAGATTTCACGCAGGCATTTGGAGTAAGCAATTCTTACCTTGTTTTGGTTAATTTCCATGATTATGACCTTAATTTCATCATTAAATTTGTGATTTTGGGTGGAACATTTGGAAAAAAATGGAGAAACGTTCTTAGGATAAATTTGAGGTTTTGTTCGAGATTTTGGTATAGGATTTGAGTAATTTTGGTATGGGTGGACTCGTTGTCGAATGGATGTTCGGAGTTTTTGACTTTTACCCGATTCCGAGACTGGGGCACGGGGGGGGGGGGGGGGGGGGGGGGGGGGGGGGGGGGGGGGGAGTTAAACTTTGAGTTGACTTTTGGACTTTAGATTTAAAACTTAGCATTTTCTTATGGAGTTGATTCCTTTTGCCCGTATTGACTATATCGCATTTTTTATGGATAGATTCGAGGCATTCGAACGCCATTTCGCGAGGCAAGGGTGTATTGGAGTAGAGATTTTCTCGGACTGAGGTAAGTCATAGTTCTAAATTTGGTTCTAAGGGTATGAAACTCCAGATTTTGTGTCATGAGATTGGTTTTGAGGTGACGTACATGCAAGGTGACGGGCTTGTGGGTGTGCACTGTATGAATTTGGACTTGGTCCATTCCAAGGAATCTTACAGATGATTAATCTTATGATATCTGTAAATTATATACGTGATATAGAAATTGAGATGCGAGTCCTGTTAGAAATCTTGCTTAGGCCATGTGCTGGTACTAAAGGGGCACGCAGAGGCCGTGTTACCTGTTAAATTGACTGCTAAACTTTTGTTGTACTCAGTCTCCGTTTTACTTGTATATCATATCTCAGTCTTTTTTGTTCCTTGTTGATATATTACATTATTTCTGTTTGGGTTGATTTTCATGATTTCTGAGAGCCCGAGAAATCGGAGAGGTTGGTGACTGAGTTTGGGCCTGAGTGCCGAACTATGAGTGATATATGTATGTGTGTGGATCGGGCTGCACGTCGCAACATTCCTTATGGCTATATATGTGTGGATGGGATTGCACTTTTCACGAGTCTTATTGTTATATATATGGGACCGGGCTGCACGCCACATTATTTTTCATTGATTTATGACAAGATTTGCTTGATATAGCGCTTGGGATGAAGGAGCTCCTCCAAAGTCCGTACACACCCCCAGTGAGCGCAGGTACCTACTAAGTACAAATGCCGAGTGTCGAGTGCCGAGTGATGAGTGATTGTGAACAGAGTGTAATGAGTGAATGGGAGGACATTACACTCTGTTTCACTTAAACTTGTCATGAAGTAACATTTTGACCTAATTTATCGAACATGATAGAATGCCTACCTTCCTATGTTGAAATCATGTAATAGAACTATAATTGTAAATCTCGTCACTACTTTCAGTTCTTTATTTAGTCTTGTTACTTACTGAGTTGGTTGTACTCACGCTACATCCTGAACTACGTGTGCAGATCTAGGTTTGTTCGGACAGAATGGGTGTTGATATCATCGCACAGCTGATCTTGTGGGAGACTCCAAGGTAGTTGCCTAGCGCTTCACAAATCTTGTTTCTCCTTCCTTATCTTTTCCGCTTATTGTGTTAGTTTCGGACTATGTTAGACAATATTTTCCAGACTTGTGATATTTAGATGATCATGTACTCAGTGACACCCCGATGTTGGGAATTTTTGCGTTGTGTTTTGGATTTTCTATCCTGTTATGTAAAGCTTTATTAACCCTCTCCGATTCCGACCTTAATATAGAACCCCTCTATGATTTCCTTTTCATATATTTTATGTCACCTTGTTACTTACACGATTTTGGTATCACCTAGTAGTTGCCTATTTTTGGCAAGTACAAGGCCCTAAGTTATATGCAATCATCTTCAATCTTCAGTATCTAGACAGTATTTCATCGATATACGTTCATGAAAAGGTGACATGAGGCCGATTAACCAAGATCTTTGGTCGATTCTTTGATTTCTGTCGAACTAGGGTTTGAAATTTCATTCTTTTTTCCTTTACTTATTCTATTTTTGATTGCATGTGATATTTTCTTTCCTTATTTGTGTTTGAGTAATCATTTTTGTTTATTCAACTTCTACCATTATATAACCCCTCCCCAATTTCCCCTTTGGACGGACCTTAATCGCTGAAACTACTACTATTCTTTTTTTTTCTTGTCTTATACTACTCTGAGGCTCAATCTTTTGGCTGCCTGAAAGCTAAGTCCACCAGAAATCGATTATCGAACCTTTCTAAGTGTGAGCACTACCCATGGTTCATTTGAAACCCTTGGGAACTCTGACGCACTGAGGTTCCTAGGTTCTACTGTTCGTTTTGCTATTGAGATTGGAGTGTGCTGAAACTATTCCTCTTGTTTACTTGTTCATTCATCTATAACTGGTAAGAATCTATGACTCTTGCAATTTCATTTTTTTCTATTTGAATTCTTTCTCTGCATATCTATGTATCTAAGAAATGTTATGAACCAACATGTCATTATGTGCTTTGAAGCTCTTCTTGAGGCTCTATACCTTCTAGTAGTCCAACTTACGTATTTGTTGCCTTGATTCTGCCTTCTTAAGCTCACTTGCTAATGTATGTGCTCGAATGCTTATTACTATATGCTTATTCTGAGTTTTGTTTCTTTCATTACTCTGTGCTCTTGTGATGAGTCGAGTAATGCCCAGAACCTGTTCTAATTCTTGAGTCATTCATGCATTAATTGTTGATCAACTTATTAGTCCAGGCATGCTTTCCCTGCTACTTGTGAACTCGTGGTCGTTCCCTGCCTTGTCCTGTACCTTTGTGATGAATCCAAGCATGTGTCTTTGACCTTGTTAAGTCATTCATGTCCAACCTACTAAGTTCTTGATGTTGTACTGATTAGCTAGGGTATGTTATTCATGTCATTTAAGTTCTAATGTAAGCTTTGACTTATGCAATCCTGTTTGAGACCTTAGGGGAAAATCTCATGTCTAGCCTCTCCCCCCCCCCCCCCCCCCCCCCCCCGGCTATATGTGATTAAGCCTAGTGCAGGCTAGTCATGTTAACCTATATTTGACATATCCTTACCCATTATGCGTCCTGGTTCTACATATACCTTCGCGTATGATTGATAACTTAAAAGTCTTCATGCCTAGTTGAGTGGATTGTTATAGACTATGTTCATTAGCCTGTTTGTTATTGATCATACTTGCACCAGACCCTCATGCTAGGTATCTTACTTGTTTTCGTCTGTGATTCTACAAGATTTATATAACAAGATTGTGTTTAAGTTTATCTTAGATCATATTATATCCTAAAACTCTATTTGGGATTGTCTGTTGGTTTACGATGTTCCATCATCTCTTTTAAACTTCTAGCACCTTATGTATATATCTTCGTATCATCTTATCTACCTCCTCTTGTTTAAACTACTGCTAGTTGTAGTCTTAAGAATTAAGTGTGTGGACTTCGAGTGGTTTGATTAATTTATGAACAACTTGTTACTCATGTGGTTAAGTCTCGCATTGCTGGGTAAGGTAGTTCCCCCCCTTCAGACATGGCATGGGTTGGTGTTCGAGACATGTAGTTGATGCACTCGAATGTCCTGGGGTGTACCTATACCTGGGTTTACTATTTTCTGTGAAGAATGAGATCACTAAAGACCTTGAAGTTGCTGGGTTATTCCTCTTTGGGCATGATCTGCTTATAGGGTCTGTAATCATTTAGCTTGTAATATTCGACCATGTATTCTTCATTTTGGGCCTGTAATGATTTGTAAACAAATAATTGGGGCGCTAGTGAAATTGGGAATATGTGTACTTTATTCTTGAATAAAGGTTAGAGAACACGCCAATAGGGTCCATATATTTTATTTGCTATTCTACTTAACTTGCTTTACTTCTACGCGCTAATAGAACTCATGTCTATAGGAAATGCACATATCTCGCCTAATTTACTAATATTCACTACCTCAAACATGTTAGCAGCCACTATAATTGATTTCTATGTCATTAATGTGCGTTTAGACAGCATGCCTATAGTATGTATAACATATTCTTTGTCAACCTAGAAACCATGCCTATAGAATTTCAAATAATCATTGGTCAATTGGTTCAATAAGTTTTAGTGTACTGCCCATCTAGATATTTTGACTATAGTACCCTAATATTTTTATCAACTACTTCTATTTTTTTCATTACACTGCACCTCCTGGATGACATGCCTATAGGAGTGAAGTGTTATAAAATCAAGAATAGGTGTCAATTGTTAGAAATCCTGCCTCAAAGATGTTGTTACTCGCATACGAATTGCTATGGGGTCAATGTTTTTAATACTAGACTCTCAAAGTTGTTTCATTGCCAAAGTTATGCAACTACTAGAAATCATGCCTATAAGACAGTATCACCCGCCTGAGATGCCTATTTGTAATATCAGTGCTAATAATCCAAAGTCTGCAAACAGTTTACTACCTTCATGCCTAAGCCATTTAGAACACTAACGATGCATATACAATGTTGGAATTCAGAATCACCTAGAAACCATGACTATGGGACTCTAAGTCTCGATTCTGATACTATGTACTAGCTAAGCTACCCGCGTGCATTTTTTGTTTATGTGTGAAGGCTAACTTGGGACATTAATTGTCTTTATGTGAAGTCCTATATGTTTTGATTGTCACTTAGTTTTACGATTTTGAGCAATCTACGTGAAGTCTAGAACCATCCAAATATTAGGTCCAAAGTCTCCTGGATAATAGGTATGGGAGGAGTAGTGCACGCATAGGATACAATTTAGAATTGAATTAGAGCGCCTTTAAGTAACAACTTTAACATAGTAATTAGGTAGCGGGAGATCATAGTTTGTGCTCGCTGAATAATATGATCAACCCCTATCTTAAGGGAGTTGTGAAGTATTATTTATGTTGCATGGGATGATCATTTAGGCTAAAAAACTTTAGACCCCCTTTTTTCTATATATACTTGTTACTTACACTTAGTCATTTAACATAGACCAATGTAGTCGTATCCTTGTAATCATTAAGTATTTGTATCAATTCTCATGTGTTATGATAAGACTCTTCGACTTCTACATTTCCCTTTGTTTATTTGAACACCTAGCTCAATTACATAATCCACATAGCTTAAAATTCAGGCGGGCCCTGCAATTGTGGACCTCGAAGAGTGCCTAACACTTTCTAGCATCTTATGTATACAACTCAGTGTGATCTTATCCACCCGCTCTGGTTTAAACTACTGCTAGTTCTAGTCCTAAGAATTAATTATGTGGACTTCGAGTGGTTTGATTATTTTATGAACAACTTGTTACTCATGTGGTTAAGTCTCACATTGCTGGTAAGTTATTTCCCCCCTCAGACATGGTATGGGTTTGTGTTCGAGTCATGCAGTTGATACACTCTAATGTCCTGGGGTGTACCTATACCTGGGTTTACTATTTTATGTGAAGAATGAGATCACTGAAGACCTTGAAGTTTATAGGTTATTCCTATTTGGGCCTGCTCTACTTTAGGTTCTACAATCATTTAGCTTGTAATATTCGAGCATGTATTCTTCATTTTGGGTCTGTAATGATTTGTAAACAAATAATTGGGGTGTTAGTGAAATTTGGAATGGGTGTGCTTTATTCTTGCATAAACGGTAGAGAACACGCCTATAGGATCCACGTGTTTTATTTGCTATTCTACTTGACTTGCTTTACTTCTACGCGCTAATACATTCATGTCTATAGGAACCGCACATATCTCCCCTAATTTGACTAATACTCACTACCTCAAACATGTAGCCGTTACTATACTTTGTTTCTACGTTATTAATGTGTGTTTAGATAGCAGGCTTATAGTATGCATAACATATTCTTTGTCATCCTAGAAACCATGCCTATAGGATTTCAAATAATCCATTGGTCAATTGCTTCTATTACTTTTAGTACTGCCCATCTAGATATTATGACTATAGGACCCTAATCTTTTTATCAACTACTTCTATTGTTTTCATTACATTGCACCTCCTAGATTACATGCCTATAGGAGTAAAGTGTTATAAAATAAAGAATAGTTGTCAATTGTTAGAAATCCTGCATATCGGATGTCGTTACTCGCATAAGAGATGTTATGGGATCAATGTTGTTAATACTAGACTCTCAAAGTTGTTTCATTGCCTTAGTTCTGCCACTACTAGAATCATGCCTATAAGACAGTGTCACCCGCCTGAGACACCTATTTATAAAATTAGTGCTAATAATCCTGATTCTGCAAACAGTTTACTGCCTCCATGCCTAAACCATTTAGAACACTAACGGTGCATATATGATGTTGGAATTCAGAATCACCTAGAAACCATGCCTATAGGACTATAAGTCTCAATTCTGTTACTATGTACTGCCTAAGCTGGCCGCATGCATTTGTTGTTTATGTTAGAGGCTAACTTGGACCATAGGTACGGGACGGGTAGTGCCCGCATAGGATACGATTTAGAATTAAATTAGAGGAACTTTAAGTAACAATTTTAACATAGTAATTGGGTAGCGGGAGATGATAGTCTGTGCCCGCTGAATAATATGAGCAACCCCTACCTTAAGGGAGTTGCGAAGTATTATTTATCTTGCACTGGGTGATCCTTTACATAATCCGCATAGTTTAAAATTCAGGCGGGACCCACAGTTTTGGACCTCGAAGAGTGCCTAATACATTCTCATTGAGGTAATTTGAGCCCTTAACCTATCTTTGGTGACACAGACTAGTCAAACAGAGTTATTTTCAAATAGGTTCCCTAATGCACCTTAAAAATCGTTAGGTGGCAAATCTTATCTTTTAATGCCTCCTTTAAAAGAGTTGTCACACGTCAAAGCCCGCTCTCACAAGAACACAGGGCATGACAGCATGGCGACTCTGCTAGGGATATACTTAGGCTCATACCATAACGAACTTGACTTATGTGGATTACTTTCCTTATTTTTATTCATTTGTTTTAAACTGCTATGACATGCACATCCCTTTCCTTATTCACCTTTATTTATTTTAAACTGTTATGACATGCGCATCCCTTATTCACCTTTATATATTTTAAATTGCTATGACATGCGCATCCTTTCCCTTATTCTCATTTATTTGCTAAGACGTGTATGACCTCTATCCATCTCCTTCACCTTGTCTAAGACTGATATTTTATGACTCTGCCATCCCTATTTCCCTGCCTGCTTCTTTATGTTCTCGCACATTTTCATGAGCTAAACTGACTTCTCTCTCATTTCTTTCTTTTCTTTTTCTTTTCTCCGATTTGGCAACATAGAAATGACTCCTGTCTTAGAAGAAATAGGGGGTTTCGTCAAGTTACCATGGGATAGTCTGGGACTACTTGTGCTAGAAAATTGCACCCCCCGCAGTTTTCTGAAAATGTTGGGTTTTAGGAAGAATGATGAACTGCTCTGTCTAAAGAAGCCATACATCCCTTTGAGTTTCTCTACGAGAGTTATGAGCATAGCAAATTATATCGCCTTCATCACAATGAACTAGCCATTACTTCTTTAGGGTGGGTGCATCACCAAGTTATGTATTCATTGTTTGCTTCTTGGGGTTGTTGATACTTCAAATGCAAGGAGGAAGAATTCATACTCACTTAGCCATGGTCGCCATGACCTTAATGGGTGGCATCGAAGGACAAACTTACATTATCATCCCAATGATCTTAGATGAGATGTATTACGCTTTAGATCAGTACAAGCAGGAATTCTGACACTTTGAGGGTTATAATCTATTGCTACAAGTTTGGTTGTTGGAACACTTTCAGAGGGGAGAGTACTATCAAGAGCTTCTGTGATGGCCATTGAATGACTACTATAACGTCCTGACCGATTGTTTTGTGCATTTGTACTTCGCTCGGTAGTTTCAATGCATGAGTATCTTCGTATGATGTACTATGACATATGTGAATCGTCGTCTTTGGTTTTCAAGTTATTCATAATCGATTTGGAAGAATGAATTTCATGATATAAGCTTTAAGTTGGACGAGTTGACCAAGTTTGACTTTTGTAAATGTGACCCCAGAATAGAGTTTTGATGGTTCTATTAGGTCCAGATGGTGATTTTGGACTTAGGCGTATGCCCAGAATTGCATTTGGATGTTTCTAGAGGGATTCAGCCCTAAATAACGAAAGTTGGAAACTTGAAGGTTTGGAAAGTTCATAAGTTTGACCGGGAGTTGATTTTGATGATATCGGATTTGGATTGTGGTTCCGGGAATTAGAATAGCTTTGTTATGTCATTTGGGACTTGTGTGCAAAATTTGAGTTCATTCCAGGTTGATTTGATATATTTCAGCGCGAGTTTTGGAGGTTAAAAGTTCAAAATTCATATAAGTTTTATTTAAGGTACAATCATCGTTTCGATGTTGTTATGTGTGATTTCGGGCGTTGAGTAGGTCCGTGTTATGTTATGGGACTTATTGGTATATTCGGACGAGGTGCCGAGTGGCTCGGGTGAGTTTCGGACGGGGTTCAAAACAATTGAAGCCTTATTGAAGCTGTGGAAGGTTGGTCGCAGAAGAGACTCCGCAGAAGCAAACAACCATCAGAGAAGCAGAAAGGGATACGTTTGGAATCATCGTACATACGAAGTTTGGGCCGCATCTGCATTATCGTAGAAGCGATGGATGGGGCGCATGAGTGGACGTCTGCGCAGATGCGTGTTTGTTATCGCATCTGTGATGTCGCAGGCGCGAATGGGTTTCCGCATGTGCGAAGGGCTATTTCTCTAGTTGATTTTGCAAAAGCGGGCTTCAAGTCGCAAAAGCGATGCTGCAGAATTGGCTAAATTTTTTGCATTGAGGCAAATTTTGAAGCAATTTTCATCACAAGGATTGAGTCAAGAGTTCTACACTTGGTTTTGATTTTATTTCATGAATCTATCTTCATTTTTGGAAATTGGTTAATGAATTTTAGAGAGAAATTGGTGGGTTTTGACTAATGTTTCATAGTGTAAATTATGGGTTTTGAACATCGATTCGAAGTCAGATTTGAGTGAAACTAGTATTCTTGGACTCGTAATTGAATGGGTATCAAGATTTTATAAGTTTTTTCAAGTTTCGAGGCATGGGTCTGGGTTGGTCTTTTGGTGTGAGTTGACGCACATGCTAGGTGACATGTGTGTGGGCCTGCACAGTGTGAATAATGGCTCGGTTAATTTTATAGTATTGTGTAGTTACTTAATCTTGTCTGTATCCATGAATTTTTGTACATGATAGAGTAATTAAGTTGTGATCCATATTAGAAACCATGTTTAACCTATATGTTTATTTTGTTGGGGCGCACTGAGGTCATTTCTATTGTTGAGATATTTTCTTAAATTGTAGTTACATACTCAGTCATATTCATTTGCATATCATATCTCAATCTCTGTTATCATTTGTTGTCACAACAAGTTATCATTAGGGGTAATTGGCATGAGATTTATTAGCATGAGAGACTGTAGAGGTTGATGACTGAGTTGGGGCCTGAGGGCCGGATTGTGAGTGATATTGATGGGATCGGGCTGCACGCCGCAACATGTATTATATATATAAATATGTGGATCGGGTTGCATGATGCGACAAGCCTTATGGCTATATATATGTTGATCGGGTTGCACGCCGCGACAAGCCTTACGGCTATATGTGGATTGGGTTGCGCTCCGCAACAGGCCTTAAGGTTATATGTGGAACAGACTGCACGCCACAGCAGGTTATATTAGCGCTTGGGCAGGATCCGCCCATCCAGAGTCTGCACACCCACAGTGAGCACAAGATCTATTGATTTATGATGGGATCGGGCTACGCGCCGCAGCAGGTACTGTAAAGTGCTGAGTGATCGAGTTTGTTAAGTGATTGAGTGTGATGAGAGTGTGAGACAGTGAGATGGAGTACTCTGAGAGTGTGGGTACATGAGTTCATCATTTTGGTGCATTGCATTGACATGTATAGTTGGCACACAGGCATAGAGATGCATTCCCTCATGTTACACCGTTTTGTGACATCTATGACATTCGCATGCATATTGACATGTAGGCATGGAGATGTATTTTCCTCATGCCATATGATAATGAGACTTCTTAACTATTGTTGAATGTTTTCAGGAAAATCATAATTTTCAAATATACACATATTGTTTGTGTTTTTGGTGAAACGTTTAAGATTTATTGTTATACTTGAAAAGCATGCCTATTTTCCGTAACTGTGAACGAGTTGAGCTACTTCTTATACCATCTTTATTATTTTGTTATGAATTGTTGTTGGTTATTGGAGTTGGACTCAGACGCTTGTCCCAGCTCGTCACTACTTCAACCTAAGGTTAGGTTTGTTATTTATTGAGTACATGGGGTCAGTTATACTCATACTACACTTTTGCACCTTACGTGCAGATGTTGGATGTTGATGTTGTTGTGCACGACGGGAGCTAGATTTGAAGACGTACTTGTGTTCCAGTCACAGCTGCCTCTTGTTCGTGGTAGCTCTAGACTTTTAAAAAACTGTTTAATGTACATTCAGAC
The DNA here is from genome assembly GCA_005239505.1 of Nicotiana paniculata. Classification (NCBI taxonomy): domain Eukaryota; kingdom Viridiplantae; phylum Streptophyta; class Magnoliopsida; order Solanales; family Solanaceae; genus Nicotiana; species Nicotiana paniculata. The sequence goes on from ML313555.1 coordinate 60,922, forward strand.
ATATGATGTACTTATTTCATACAAGTTTTGTAAACTCTAAATCTTTAGAAGCTCATGATTTCTACTACCAGTTCTTCAAAAATTTTTGTATAAAATCAGTTGTATTATCATTTCTTTTCTTTATAAATCTAATTAAATTGGTTAGTTATTAAGTGGCTTACCTGACGGGTTAGGTTAGGTGCCATCACGGCTAGTTAGAATTTGGGTCGTGACAACTACATAACCAATCATCACCCAAAGAGAATGACGTTTATTCCAAACAAGTTTGCAAAGCCTGGAAACGTTGTTGGTTGGGTGCATTTCTTCAGGAATCTGACAGACGAGCAGGTGCATTGGATGTTTGAATGGTTCAGTAGTAGTGAGTTCATCATCAAATCGAAGGGGACTATTCACTTGGTGTTGATCAGGCTGCGAGGTATATACCCTTACGCTCCTATAAGAGTAATGAGACAGGTGGGAAGAAAACAGGTCATACTTCAAGTTCCATCATGCTCAAATACAAGGCAGATTTCAAGGGATATGTCATCCCGTTCAAGTTCGAAGCACAACACATGTAAAACCAAAAGATCATTGTGGAAGGAGAAACTATTATGATACACATGTATCAGGTTGGTCATATGTACTACTATCTATCATAGCTAGAAGACGACGTAGCCAGGGATGTCGAACCAGGAGTTAATCTAAAAGATAGGATCATAGATGAACTAGCTGAGACATAAGTGAAGTACAAGAGGCTACAAAAAAGGGTGTTCGAATCCGAAGCTAAGCATCTGGAGCAACATAAGGCAAACATGGAGGCGATAAGGGAATGGAAAGAGATTTCCATTAAGTGGACGGAGATATTAGAGTATTTAGAGCAAGGATTGATGGAGTTAGAAGGGAAGATTACGAAAAGACTTTGGGGTTTTCAGGGCATGGACGACGATGAAGGAGGAAAGCTGGCAAAAGCTTACTTATTGCTAGACATGGGCGATCTGGGGTACATGATTGATGGAAGTGAGCCAATCATGGAGAAGGTCCTTCAGGGACCAAGTAGATTAGGAGATGATGTTGTTTACTGCTTTCTAGCTTAGATTAGATTTTGATCTCATAAGGCCTAATGCCATTAGTAACTTTATTATTATTATTGCCGATTTAGTAAAAGATTTTTTTGGCTCATTTTCGCATTAATGAAATGACGCAATGTTTGGAACCAATTTTCTCTAACTATATGTGTCGCTTAGGCCTACCTCAGGCACAATGAGGTCCCGAAATTGGGACGCAAATTATTGCATGACTTTGTGAAACATGTTTAAATATTGCGAACACTCTTTTATTTCACCTTATTGACTATGTTACCTTTTGCTTTTTCCTTCTTTATGGTTATTCCCATTCCCAAAGGATGGTTCGTTCATACTGACATAATCATCATACCACACTAGATCCAGAGATCCTCCACCTCCTCCTCCACCTAGCGTCCCGAAAAGCAAAGACAATGGGAAAATGGACGATTTAAGTGGTATTCAGAAAGATAATGTTGTTGTGGCGGAAAATATTGAAACTTCAGATGTTATAAGCACTACATGGAATAATGAGTTGGTCTTACGTTTGGAGCAAAAAATCCTGGAACTACAGGGCGAGCTTGAGCAGGTCCGAAATCTAACAAACATTTCCCTTACTCGCAATGTTCCCGACATTTATCAGCGAAACCCGACTACCCAGAACCAAACACCACCAAAAAACATACAAAATCAAAATCCACCACCCATAGCTATAAATCCTCCCACACAACACCAGTATCATAATACCCTACCTCCTAAAACCATAACCCACCATCATTTAACTCAATACCCGCAAACCACTACTTATAACTCTCCCCAAAATGCACCACAACCTACTCCTGATCCGTAAAACTCGACAAACGATCACCCATATACCCAAGTTCCAAGAACTCATCAGAGCAATTCGATATATGTCGACCCCAAACCCCGCATCAAACCCTATACATACTCGAACCGACTGAGAAGGACCTGCTCATTCGAAACATGGCGGAGGAACTAAAGAAACTCACAGAGGGAGTCCAGAGCGCTAAAGGTGGGAAAGGCGTGGAAGGCCTAAATTACGAAGATCGGTGTATTCAACTAGATATGGAACTACTAGAGGGTTACAAACCTCCAAAGTTCAAAATGTTTGATGGCACTAGAGATCTAAAGGTGCATTTAAGAACATATTGCGACAAGCTTGTCAGAGTAGGTAAGAATGAACAAATACGCATGAATCTGTTCATGCGAAGTCTTACATGAGATGCCTTGTCTTGGTATACAGTCACAACCCGAAGAAGTTGGAAAATTGGGTAAGTATGGCATCAGACTTCATGGACAGATTCAGGTTTAACACAAAAAATGCGCCAGACTTTTTCTATATTCAAATAAACCTCAAGAAGAAGCCGACAGAAACCTTCCGCGTGTATGCTACTCGTTGGAGATCAGAGGCCACAAAGGTAAGGTCAGCACTCGAAGAAGAACAAATGAACAAGTTCTTTGTAAGAGCTCAAGATCTGCAATATTATGAAAGATTGATAGTCATCGAGAATCACAAGTTCTCAGACATCATCAAGACGGGAGAGAGAATTTAAGAAGGAATCAAAAGCGGGATGGTGACTAAATTCAAGGCGCTGCAAGCCACAAATAAAGCCTTGTAATCATGAGGTATTTCAAAGAAGAAAGAAGTGGGTGCCTTGATGGTAGACTAGGGACCTAAGTCTCCCCTCACATACCAAACACCTCCACCCACATATCAACACTCACCCCCAATATACCAATACCCTTCCACCGCCTACCATACCTACAACACTCAACCTGCATATTACCATTTACCTCCACCCGCCCACCAAAACTACCCAAAGCCACTTCCAAATTTTGACCACAGACCTCCTAGAAAATACACTGCAATTGCAAAACCCATAGCCCAACTATATGAGAGACTGAAGGTCACTAGTTAAGTCACCCTTATTCCTACTGTTGTTGTGGAAAATCCTTCCCAATTGATCAACCCTAATAAAACATGCGATTATCATTCATGTATGAAGAGTCATATCATTGAGTAATGACGCGTGTTGAAAGACATGATTCAAACGCTAATCGACGTTAAGGTTATACAAGAAAGGAAGATGCACCGAATGTCCACAACAAACCTCTCCCGGATCACAGAGGTGAGGGAGTGAAAATGATAGAAACTGGTGAGGAGTGGGATCAGGAAGGGCCCATCACACTTATTCGGGAGGGAGACGTTCCTAAAGCATCTCCAATCATCCTCACTCCAGTTGTGGTACAATCCCATATGTTATTTGAAGTTGAGGTAGCTACACCCTTCACTGTAATAGTAGCTCCAACACCATCTTACAAGTATGATGTCGTCCTGTGGGATTATATTGCGGAAGAAAGAAGAAAGGGAAAATCTAAAATGGAAGAAATAGGTGTCGCGCAAGGTATGACTAGGACTGGCAGAGTTTACACACCCGAGAATCTAGGAGGGATGAGCAAAGAAGTTGCACCTAAGCCGCCCGTTGTTGAGGCTGGCACTCACGACCTTTACCATTTGAACAAGACTTCCGCCCATATATCTATCTTATCAATGTTGCAACTCAGACGCACACATGAATACCTTGATGAAAGTGTTGAGTGAAGCATATGTACCCGCCGACATTACTAGTGGAGAGATGGCTAACTAGGTCAGATAGGTATTGGAGAGTCACAGAATTACTTTCCACAAAGATGAGTTACCGCTAGAAGGGTTAAGTCACAACAAGGCATTGCACATCATAGTGTAATTTTAGGACAAGTTCATTGCCAGGGTAATGATAGATGGAGGTTCAAGTCTGAACATATGTCCACAGACCACCCTGAAAAGATTAGGTAGGGTCTGCACGAGATACGAATAAAAAGAATGAATGTGAAGGAATTAGATGGATCTCATAGAGCCACTATAGGAGAAATCAACCTTGATCTACAGATAGGTCAAACTTGGTTTTGTGTTGAGTTCCAAGTGATAGATATATCGGCTACTTACAACCTATTGTTGGGATGACCATGCATACATGCAGTTGGGCAGTGGCTTCTAGTCTGCACCTGGTTGTGAAGTACGAGTGAAGTCATTAGGAGGTGATCATTCATGGAGATGGAAGCAACCCTATCTACACCAATCATACCGTTCTAGACATCAAAAAGAGGAGGAAGTTGGGCGTAGAAACATATCATCGCATTGAATGGGTTAACACAATTTAAAATTACCGATGGTAGAGCAACAAGATAGAAAGCATATTGTTGTGGACAGGATATGAACTAGTCAAGGGTCTTGGTAAAAAGCTTCAAGGAATCACCAAACCCATACAACCATAGCATCATGGCATGACCTTTGGACTCGGGTATGAATATAACGTGCAAGAACATAACGATTAGATGCCAGCATGGCTCGCCCCTTATTATCCGCTGGAACAAACAATAGTACCTATGCACCAGATATTCCACCAGGCTGACATAATGTTGGGATTTGAGGAAGATGAGATTTTAGTTGGCATGCAGAAGCTGTTTCTGGATGAAGAAGACATGGACTGCAGTGCAATTGTTAAGGAGAAGGGGGAGGAAGGCCTTACCATTCAGACAATGGAAGAGGGAGTTGTTCTCAAGAACTGGAGCAGTGCACCATCCCGGGCTCGCCAAGTTCCTGGGTAGCCTGGAAAATTAGAATAACTTATTTTTCAAATTGTTTTGAGATTTGTTTTGGAATAATTACTCGAGCCATCGATAAATACTTGTTGACATTTTAAAGTTTTATTAATGCATTATTGCTTTTCATATTTATTATTATCTTTCTACATTCTTCTCAGCATAATTATGACATATCCTTATGAACCTACGACTGTGACGTATAATGAGACAATACAACATAAGGACAACTATTCGGAAGATTTGGAAGATGATGTGATTTTGGAAGAGGGGCAACTATTAATACCCAATTTTTCCCTTGGGATTTTATAAATGTCCTATATGCTTTTAAAATATCTTGTATCATCACCAATTTAAAAGAATAATACAAGTATTTTTTATAATTTTTAAAGCTTTTAAATTGATTTCTTGCATTTAAATTATTTGAATATATATTAATTACCCCTTTAAAATATTGTTGTGATAAATTATTTGCACCCACATATATTTTTCATGATATTTTACTTTATTTTATACAATTATATTTGTATTTCTAAAGCTATTTACACAATTTTGCAATAATGGCCTATATTCTATACAAAATTGTACTTATTACATTATTTATGCTAAAATAATATTTCTTATTTTTTTATATTGTCAAGCTATTATTTTCAAATATTTTAATGCATAAATAATATTCCTATTATTTACTAGTCATTTTTATAATTTATTCTTAATTTGTTTCGTATATTTTATTTATAGCCCCAACATAGGGCTAATTTCGAACCAAATTTGGCCCAAGTTATTAGCCCAATACCCCCATAGCCCAAACCAAGCATCTCTACTAATGAACGTTGTCACGAAGTGTTTAAATGCCCCGCCCCATTCCATTTTTTATCGTGGCCTTTGATCTCAAATGATCAATGGCCCATAATAAATCCCTACCTTTCCTTATATCCACTTACCCAAAACCATAATCCCATTCTCACACTTCAGCCACCCCTAAATCTTCTCTACACTCGTCTTATCTAAGGAAACCCTAGTAGCCATATTCCTTTACCCTCTCCGATTTCGACCTTAATATGGAACCCCTCCATGGTTTTCTTTCCCTATATGTTCTGTCACTTGTTACTTAGACGGTTTTGGTATCGCCTAGTACTTGCCTATTTTTGGCATGTACCAGGCCCTGAGTTATATTGAATCATCTTCAATCTTCAAGATCTAGACGATATTTCATCTATATACGTTCATGAAAAGGTGATATGAGGCCGATTCACCAAGATCATAGGTCGATTCTTTGATTTTCGTTGAACTAGGGTTTGAATTTTCTTTTTTCCTTTCCTAGTTCTATTATCGATTGCAAGTGATATTTTCTTTCTTTATTTGTGTTTGAGTAATTATTTTCCATGTTTGCTTGTTCGATTTCTACCACTATATAACACATCCCTAATTTCCCCTTTGGACAGACCTTAATCGATGAAACTACTATTGTTCTCTTACTCTTTCTTATCTTATACTACTCTAAGGCTCAATATTTTGGCCGGATGAAAGCCAAGGCCATCAGAATTCGATTGTTGAACCTTTCTCATTACGAGCACTTTCTGGGGTTCATTCGAAACCCTTGGTAAATCTGACACACTGAGATTCTTAGTATCTACTGTTCGTTTTGCTATTGACATTGAACTGTTCTTGAAATTATTCCTCTTGTTTAATTGTTCATTCATCTATAACTTGTAAGCATCTATGACTCTTGAAATGTCATCTTTCTGTTTTAATTCATGCTCTGCATATCTATATCTCTGAGAATGTTTTTGAACCAACATGCTATTATATGCTTTGAAACTCTTCTTGAGGCTCTATACCTTCTACTAGTCCAACTTGCCTATATGTTGCCTTGATTATGCCTTCTTAAGCCCCCTTGCTAATGTATGTGCTCGAATGCTTATTACCATATGCTTATTCTAAGTTTGGTTTCTTGCCTTAATGATTAGCTAGGTCCTACTTTTCATATCATTTAATTTCTAATGTATGCTCTGCCTTATGCAATATTATTTGAGACCTTAGGGAAAACCTCATGTCTAGCCTCCCCCCCCCCATATGATTAAGCCTAGTGTAGACTAGTCTTGTTAACCTATATTTGGCATATCCTTGCCCATTATGAGTTCTGGTGCTATTTAAACCATCGCGTATGACTGATAATGTTAAGTCTTCATACCCAATTGAGTGTATTGTTATAGACTATGTTCACTAGCCTATTTGTTTTGATCATATTTTCACCATACCCTCATGCTAAGTATCTTACTTGTTTTTGTCTGTGATTCTGCAAGATTTCTTCGACAAGATTGTGTTTAAGTTAATTTTAGATCACATTATATCCTGAAACTCTATTTGGGATTATTTCTTGGTTTGTGATATTCCATCATGTGTTATGAACTTCTAGCATCTTATGTTTATAACTCTTTGTGATTTCATCTACATGCTCTAGTTTAAACTATTATTAGTTGTAGTCCTAAGAATTAAGTGTGTGGACTTCGAGTGGTTTGATTAATTTATGAACAACTTGTTACTCATGTGGTTAAGTTTGGTATTGATAGGTAAGTTAGTTCCCCCCTTCATACATGGTATGGGTTTGTAATTGAGTCATATAGCCGGTACACTCTAATGTCTTGGGATGTACCAATACCTGGGTTTACTATTTTGTGTGAAGAATGAGATCACTGAAGACCTTGAAGTTGCTAGGTTATTCTTCTTTGGGCCTACTCTTATTATTGGGCATGTCCAGCCTGCTAAGTTCTTGATGTTGTATTGATTAGCTAGGGCCTATTATTCATGTCATTTAAGTTCTAATGTAATCTTGGACTTATGCAATCCTGTTTGAGACCTTAGGGAAAAATCTCATGTCTAGCCTCTCCCCCCCCCCCCCCCCCCCATATGTGATTAAGCCTAGTGCATGCTAGTCATGTTAACCTATATTTGACATATCCCTACCCACTATGCATCCTGGTGCTACACAAACCTTCGTGTATGATTGATATTTTTAAAGTCTTCATTCCCAGTTGAGTGGATTGTTATAGACTATGTTCATTAGCCTATTTGTTATTGATCATATTTGCACCAGACCCTCATGCTAAGTATGTTACTTATTTTCGTGTGTGATTCTGCAAGATTTCTCTGACAAGATTTTGTTTAAGTTAATCTTAGATCATATTATATCTTGAAACTCTATTTGGGATTTTCTGTTGGTTTATAATGTTCCATCCTCTCTTTTGAACTACTAGCACCTTATGTATATAACTCTATATGATCTTATCTACCTGCTCTGGTTTAAACTAATGCTAGTTGTAGTCCGAAGAAAGTGTGTGGAGTTCGAGAGGTTTGATTAATTTATGAACTAGTTACTCATGTGGTTAAGTCTCGCATTACTGGGTAAGTTAGTTCCCCCCTTCAGACATGGTATGGGTTTGTGTTCGAGTCATGCAGTTGATACACTCTAATGTCCTAGGGTGTACCTATACCTGGGTTTACTATTTTCTATGAAGAATGAGATCACTGAAGACCTTGAAGTTGTTGGGTTATTCCTCTTTGGGCTTGCTCTGCTTATAGGGTTTGTAATAATTTAGCTTGTAATATTCGAGCATGTATTCTTCATTTTAGGCGTGTAATGATTTGTAAAGAAATACTTGGGGCTTTAGTGAAATTGGGAAATATGTGTGCTTTATTCTTGCATAAAGGGTAGAGAACACGCCTGTAGGGACCATGTGTTTTATTTGCTATTCTGTTTGACTTGCTCCACTTATTCGCGCTAATAGAAATCATGTCTATAGGAACCGCACATATCTCGCCTAATTTGACTAATACTCACTACCTCAAACCTGTTCACAGTCACTATACTTGATTTCTATGTTATTAATGTGCGTTTAGACAGCATGCCTATAGGATGTATAACATATGCTTTGTCAACCTAGAAACCATGCCTACAAGATTTCAAATAAAACATTGGTCAATTGCTTCTATTACTTTTAGTGTACTTCCCATCTCGATATTATGACTATAGGACCCTAATCTTTTAATCAACTACTTCTGTTGTTTTTGGCACGACCCAAATTCGAACACAGGTCATGATGGCGCCCAACACCGGAGTCAGGTAAGCCAACAGTTGTTTACTAGTGAGATTATCCTTATTTGACATACCAACCCCACAATTACCAAAATTTTAAGATTAGATCATTTAAATAAAAGTGGATACATTAACCAACTTAAGTAAATACAACCCCAATGATCATCAACCAATATATACAGTCCCAAAATATAGAGTCTACTATGTGTGTGCCAGGAATTAGTCTCACAAGGCAACAGGCGAACTAGTAGAATACACAAAAGATGATACAAACTGTACTGTTGTGTGAAAGAAGTAGACAAAAATAAACAAAAGATAACTCCATAGAACTGCTGAGAATCGCCAAGGAAGGAAGCTCACCGTGGAATCAGGTCCAGAATATACGTCAAGCTCCGGTCGGATAACCAGATGCACCAGCCTCAGAACCTGTACAATTAAGTACAGAAGTGTAGTATGAGTACATAAACAGATATGTACCTAGTGAGTATCCCGCCTAACCTCGAAGAAGTAGTGACGAGAGGTCGACGTGATACTTACTAGGGTCAGACAATGTGGAATAAGTACAGGCTAACCAGTAGTAGCAGTAATGAACAGTAATAAGGAAATGAGCATCAAATAACAATCACCAGTACCCTCGCGCCGTCCTTTTTCCATGGAATACAAGCTATTTAACCTTCTTTCTTTTCATTAAATCAATAGTTACAATTACATGACTTCTCACAAATTACCAAAGCAGATAACATGCTATGAGTGTACGGTCATTATGACGTGAAAAGTAAATGTGCACTGCTGAGGGTCGAACGACCCAAACCATAGATGCATCTATCTGGCCCGCTCGCGAATCGACATGCGACACGGTTAATATAATACCAAGACCACCCCCGCTCGCGAATCATACATGCAACTCAGGTTAATATAATATTAGGGCTACCCCGCTCGCGAATCATCCATGCGACTCGGGTTCCCATATAAATTCATGATTAGCAGGAGGTTTCCAGATAATTTAGCAGGGAACCTATTAAGAGTGTAAGAATTTTAGAGATATCAACTTCAAGCAAAACCCCTTAGGCCTTCACATGTGAGATTCAAGGACATTAGGCTACTTAATCCATATACAAGATCAGAGATACAACAGATAGAGCATGTTTATGAGTCCTAACTACTTGACAAGGCATAATAGTAGTTGCGCACGGACTCTCGTCACTTCGTGCGTATGCAGCCCCCGCAAATAAGGACAAAACCATCATTTATAATCACCTATGGGGATAATTCCCTCTTACAAGGTTAGAAAGGAGACTCGCCTCGTGTCGAATTCACTCCCCGGACCAAGAACGCGCCCAAAACTCTGAACTCTACACCCGAGGACTCGAAACTAGCCAAAAATTATACAAATTCATTAATTTATGCTCAAAGTATGGAAATTCTCCTAATCATTTAGTAAATTCACTATTCTTGAAGAAATACTAAAATCGGACCCAGGGCCCGCATCCTCGGATTCCAATAATTCTCGAATGAAACACTCACCCATAGCCTAAGGATCATTAATACATGATTTCTACTTGATTTCATAGCTAATTCATGGGTAAATTCGCAAATTATCGAAAGCCCTAGGTTACTACCCAATTCTTGATTTTTCACTAATTTAGGTAGTTAATTAAGCTAGTAATCCATGCATGAAGCTAATATTACAGTAGAATTTACTTACCTTCAATAACTAGGTCGTTTGCCCCTCTAAAATGGTGGAAATCACCCTAAGGAAGAAGAAGAAGATAAGGAAAATGACTTGAATCCCGTGTATAAAAACACACTGTCTGAACAGTGCTTCCGCACCTGCGGCTCAAGGACCGCACCTGCGGTCTCGCACCTGCGGAAATGGACGAGGAGGCCTGAGCCCGCACCTGTGGAGTGGAGACCACACCTGCGGCTTCACTCCTGCGGAACTTTTCCGCACCCACAAGAATTGGTCTGCCCACTGGGGGTCGCACCTGCGAGGCTGGGATGCATGAGTGGTCCCGCACCTGCGGCTGGGCAACTGCACCTGCGGTCACACCAAAACAGGTGCACCAGAAGCTATTCCAGCTGGTTTTTTGGCCTCATGTGGTGTCCGGGAGGCACCTGTGCCAACCCGATCCCCCTTCCAAATATATCATCAAGTCCCAAATCATAATACGGACTTGCTCGAGGCTTCGGAACACCCAAAACAAGATCACACCTCAAAACCCCTAGAACCAAACTTAGGAACTTTAAGTTTTCTTAACTTCACTAACAACGCAACGAACCGACCTATACCACCCGGAATGACACCAAATTTTGTAGGCAAGTCATAAATGACATAACAGAACTATTTATGTTCTCGAAATTCTGTTCGAACCTCGATATCGCAAAAACACGTCCCAAACCATAATAGGAACTTAAGTAACTCCTATTTCAATATTTGGCGTTGAAACGCTCCCGGGTCATCAGAAACCCATTCTGAACATACGCCCAATTCTGAAATCATCATACGAAGCTACCGGAACTGACGAAACTCGATTCCGAGGTCGTTTACTAAAAATGGTTACCGAAGTCAAACTTGGTCTTAAAGGCCAACCTTAAGGAACCAAAAGTTCCTATAGCACTCTAAACACCTCCGAATCCCGGACCACCAGTCCCCGCAAGTCATAAATCATAATAAGCCGATATGTTAAGTTTCATTTAGCGCAACGGGGTCCGATAATGCAAAACGGTCGGTCGGGTCGTTACAGTTTTCCTTAAACTGCACCCCCAAGATGACATGCCTATAAGAGTAAAGTTTTATAAAAATCAAGAATTTATTTTCAATTGTTAGAAATCCTGCCTATAAGATGTTGTTACTCGCATAAGACTTGCTATGCGATATATGTTATTAATACTAGACTCACAAAGTTATTTCATTGCCTAAGTTATGCCACTACTAGAAATCATGCCTATAGGACAGTGTCACCTGCCTAAGACGCCTATTTATTAAATCGGTGCTAATAATCCGGAGTCTTCAAAGAGTTTACTGTCTCCTCTCCTAAGCAATTTAGAATAATAATGATGCACATACAATGTTGTGATTCAGAATCACCTAGAAACCATGCCTATAGGACTCTAAATCTTGATTCTGATACTATGTACTGCCTAAGTTGCCCGCGTGCATTTGTTGTTTATTTGTGGAGGCTAACTTGGGCCTTTAATTGTCTTTATGTGAAGTCCTATATGTTTTTAATGTCGATTCGTTTTACCATTTTGAGCAACCTAGGTGAAGTCTAGAACCATCCAAATAGTTGGTCCAAATCCTCCTGGACAATAGGTACGGGACGGGTAGTGTGCGCATATGATACGATTTAGAATTTAATTAGAGCTCCTTTAACTAACAACATTAACATAGTAATTGCGTAGCAAGAGATGATAGTTTGTGCCCACTGAATAATATGAGCAACCCCTACCTTAAGGAAGTTGCGGAGTATTATGTATGTTGCACGGGGTGATCCTTTAGGCTAAAAAACATAGGACCCCTTTTTTTCTTTATATACTTGTTATTTATACTTAGTCATTTAACATATACCAATTTAGTAGTATCATTGTAATCATTAAGGATTTGTACCAATTCTCAGGTATTATGATAAGGCTCTTCGACTTCTACATTTCCCTTTGTTTATTTTGTCACCTAGCTTAGTTACATAATCCGCATAGTTTAAAACTCGGCTTGGACCCATAGTTATGGATCTCGAAGAGTGACTAACACCTTCTCTTTGAGGTATTTTGAGCCCTTACCCGATCTTTGGTGACACAGACTAGTCACATGGAATTATTTGCAAATAGGTGCCCGAAGGCACCTTAAAATTAGTTAGGTGGCAACTCTTCTCATTTAGTGCCTCCTTTAAAAGAGTTTTCAAATGTCAAATCCCGATCTCGCAAGAAAATGGGGCACGACACTGGTCATCTGAAACACTGCAAAGTCAACCCCATTGGTCTCAACAATACCCATGTTGAGCAACACCTCATGGTAACGGTCCAAGTAATCTCGTGGGTCCTCAAAAGATGCAGCACTCAAATAAATAGGAAATAGCTTGGAAAAATTATCCAGCCTCATCTAGTCCTCAGAAGACATAGCAAGCCTATCCTGGCAAGTGCTGCAACAACTGACTAAACTACCCAAGCTGGCTAGGCTGTTGGAGTCTGATATAGGGGAGCCATCTGCTCTGGAGTGCGAGTAGCGGGAGTCTGTGCTCCTCCCCCGGCCTGAGAGATGGTTGGTGCCACCGAAAATGCACAGTTCTGGGCCATACTCTCCATAAGGCCCACAAAGCGGACTAGGGTGTCCTAAAGTACTGGTGTGGCTATGAATTCCTCCGGTACCTGAGTTGGTCCGACTGATATGGTCTGATATGGGATCTCTTCCTATTGATCAATCTGAGGCTCCACTAGGGTTGATGCCTGAGCTCTAGGTTGAGCTCTCCTGGTGGTAGCTACAATAGGGGGCTCCAGCTCCTGCCCGGCTGTAGATGTTGTGCGTGTTCTCTCCATCTGTGAGAGAACAAAAATATAATGGTTCAATCATCAATGATAGAATAAAATCACACTACAAAGAAAGAAGGAAGTGGAATTTTCCTAAACTCCTTAGCCTCTAGAAGATAAATGCAGACGTCTTTGTACCTATCATTCAGACTCTACAAATTTTACTCATGACTCGTGAGACCTAGGCAACCTGGTGCTCTGATACCAACTTGTCAGGACCTGGAATTCCCACCCTCGGGACGATGATGACGCACCTAACATTTCACTAGCAAGGCAAGCCAACGTTAGATATAATTACTAACCATTTTTAACAATCCAAATCAGTTTACCTTAATAAAATTGAATAGTCTGAGAGAAGGTAATAAACTAATAAACGACGAAATATAAATATTTTCACGACCATAAATCTCACCACAGAAGTCGTGATGGTACTTAGTCTCTAATACCAAGTAAGACTATTTTAATAACAATCCATACCATTTAAAAAAATAGAATCTAATATAAGTATCAAAACCAACAACAGAAATAATGATACTACCTCCCAAGACTTGTAATACTGAGTCATGAACTCTAACTGAATACATGAAATGATCTCAAGGACTGAATACTTAATATTGTTTGAATAATAATTAACAGTACAAAAATGGAAAGACTGTAAGGGATTTGCGATGACCAAGCAGCTCTACCTTGAATCCTTGCGATCAACATACTAAGTCTGCTTGAGTCCAATATCTCCAGATTCTGGGTCTGTACAAAAATATGCAGAAGTGTAGTATGAGTACATCATGGTTGGTTCTTAGTAAGTATCAAGACTAAACTCGGTGGAGTAGTGACGAGGTACAGTCAAGACACTCACTAGTCAAATAACCTGTGCAATATAGCAGTATGCAATAGTACTAGAAAACAACTAGCAATGGTAGCAACAAAAATCAAGCAGCGATATAAACAACAAGGCAACAAGAACACCATAAATATTGCTCAAACAATTCAGAAATATAAGTACAACCAAGTAATCAAATCCTTCAAATATAATTATTTCACCTATATGTTTTTCAAATAAAAATATTTCAAATGTAATCATTTCAAATAACTATATTTCAAATGAAAGTTACCCCGTGACACCTCATTTCATAATCATAAAATACGGGTATCAACCCACTTTCATATCTTCACGGCATCTCGTGCCCATATCTCTATCACAACTACATGGACCACTCACGTGCCAATAATATCAATGTATATACGATCCACATGATCAATTTATTTACAATAAAGGAATTTTAAAATTTTTAAATCAAGTAAGAAATCAACAAAGAAATGAATTTATTTTAGAAATTATTTGGGTGAAGAAAATAACATTTCAATTAAAATGAAGCACCCGATAGTTTCTAATTTTGATGTAATACTTATAATAATTAAAGTATACAACAATTTCTTTTATTCAAAATAGCTCAATCTTGAAAACTAGTAAAAACCAGAAACACAAATCCTCAGGGTCTCTTACAAAGAGCCAAAGCTAACACATTACAACAAGTAATACAAACACACAATAAAATCAAATAATACATCACGGAAGAACACACGGATTTACCTATCACTGAAATACAAAATAACCAAAGACAAGTGCAACCATAGAGAAATATCAACAAAGGGCACTCTCGATATACCGTCTCGTAGTCCCAAAAGTAAATGCTCAATAGGGAATCTCCTGATGTAGTGCCTCATAGTACCAAAAGTAAATGCTCAATGTAGGAACTCCCGAGGTACCGCTTCGTAGTCCCAAAAGTAAATGATGAATATGGGATCTCCTGAGTTACCGCCTCGTAGTCCCAAAAGTAAATGCTCAACAGGGGATCTCCCGAGGTATCGTTTCGTAGTCGTAAAAGTAAATATGCAAGACAGGAGAATCTCCCAAGGTACCGCCTTGTAGTCCCAAAAGTAAATATGCATCAACAGGGGCACTACAAGTGCTCAAATATCACAACATGTCACAAGTTACACCTCAAGTTCTCAATTATCACATTATTCACACATTGAACTACAAGTGCTCAAATATCAACATATATCACAATTACCTCAAGTGCTCCTCACATCATTCACAAATTTCACTACAAGTGCTCAAATATCACAACATATCACAATTTCCACCTCAAGCGCTCAAATCTTACAACTAGCCAAGAAATCCACAATAATATTATTTTTCACAATAAAATCAATAATGAAAGTATTTTCCCTAAAAATGGCATCTCAAACAAACACAGAGTTCACATAAAAGTCAAGTGGCAATCAAACAAAATTATCATATTAAATCAACCTCGACAAATAAGGAATGAGGCATGACCAATAAGGGATTTAATAAGTTCCAACAATTTTCCAGTTTAATACATAAGGTTGTCTACAAATTTTAACTGATATAATTTGCACATATAAACCAAGTATGTACTTGTCACCTCGCGTACATAGTTTTCAATCACAAAATTACCACATAAGACTCAATGCCTAAGGGGTAATTCCCCCACACAAGGTTAGGAAAGATACTTACCTTTTTGGAGTTAGGCTGATATTACAAAATAGCCTTCTAGCTTGAAATGACCTATGGACGGCTCAAATCTAGCAAAATTAATTGCATAAATTCATTAAGATTCATCGGAAAATAAATGTCACGACCCAAATTCCCAACCTTAGGGATCGCGATGGCGCCTTACACCACACTTGCTAGGCAAGCCAATGTTACAATTTGAGTAGCTAAATTCCTTTGATTATTTC